>CM069156.1:15106570-15109070 GCA_035221665.1 Okamejei kenojei
CAATGTCATTCAGACTTGGCACCGACCATTCTTTTATTCTACTAGTCCATGCTTTTGTACAAAATGACGAGATAGTGCCAGAGTTGCTGCTTGCCTTTGTATCCCTGCAGGCGGAATGCTCGACTGGAGTAGGTTGAAGGCACCCGATGATGGTTCGTAAGGTGCTGTTCAGGCTTGTGTTTCCCAGGCTAGTATGTCTACGTCTACTCCATAGGGGTGCGCAGTACTCAGCTGGGGCATATACAAGAGCTAAGGCAGAGGTGCGAAGAGTTGATGGACTGGATCCCCAACTTGTTCCTGCCAGGCGTCAGATGAGGCTGCTACGTGCCATGACCTTGTCGCGGAGACCGGCCAGGTGTTGACGAAATGTAAGTGACCTGTCCAGCTTTATGCCAAGGTAAGAGGGTGTTTGTTGGAAGTCCAAGCACCTGTTGTTAACGAAAACAGGTAGCTCTCGCTTAGCTTCCTTGTTGTTTAGATGGAATGCTGATGACAATGTTTTGCCTTCGCTCAGCTTTAGACATCACTGTCGTAGGTATACTACTAAAGTCCACATGTCTTAAATTAGAGTTACTGATTTGAAATTCGACTTGTCTTCACTGGCTGGTAGGTGTGGACATTGTTTTTATTCCCCCAACTCTCAGAATTTCCTGGCAATATCTTACTCGCTGATAATTTACCTGTCTTCAAATAAATCTCAGTGTAACTTTTCTAGGCTTAGTTTTCTAAGCTATCTGGTTCACTCTGTCTTCCATGTCTGCTTTGTACTCTTATCATTCACTTATTTTTGTCACTATGTATGCCAGTTTCACTCTCAATTGAGTATCTTTTGAAAAACTCCACGTATTACTTCACAATTCACTGTGCAATCTTCTCTTTTTGTATCTGGCATGTGCAATTAACAGATTGCCCCAAGAGAGTGTGGAAAAGGGCCCTTCAGCCCAACTAGCCTACGCCGACCAACTTGCCCCATCTACACTCATCCCAGCTGCTTGTGTTTGACCCATATCTCTGCAAACCTTTTTTATCCATGTACCTGTCCAAATGTTTCTTAAACGTTGTGATACCTTCCTCAACTGCCTACTTTTGCGGTCTGTTCCACATACTTACCACCATTTGTGAAAAAAAAAGTTGCTCCTCGGGTTCCTACTTATTCCTTCCCCCTAACCTTAAATCTATCTCCTCAAGCTGTTAATCCCCTGTATTTACTCTATCTTATCATCTAATGATCTTATACACCTCTATACGATCACTCCTCATCCTCCTGCCCACCAAGGAATAAAGTCCTAGCCTACTCAGCAGTAATAGCTCAACTTCTATACTCAATATCCTGTCTGACGAAGGCCAATGTGCCAAAAGCCTTTATGACCACCCTATGTACCTGTGATGTAATTTTCAAGGAACTATGTACCTACACTCTAAGATCCTTCTGTTTTACAACACTCCCCAGAGCCCTGCCATTCACGGTTGTAGGTCCTGCCCTGGTTAAACGTTCCAAAATGCAACACCTCGCACTTCTCCATATTAAACTCCACCGACCGTTCCTCTGCCCAACCAATCAAGATCCTGCTGACATTTTTTGACAACCATTTTCATATTACTACCACCCACTTTAGTGTCATTTGAGTCACCAGACCATTTTGGTTCTTCCCTTCTACCTGTTGTTTATCACCCTTGTTAAATGTCATTCCATTAAATAGATTTCCTGAACACTAGCTTAATGGTAAATAGGATTTTAATAGATAAATACTTGATGGGCAACATGGATGTGATAGATCAAGGAGCCTGTTCCTGTGCTGTATGACTACATTGGTCGGAAAGTCATTCACTGGAGATTAAAAGCTAAGAGTTTGTGAAAGGTAGCATGAATTTCAAAATTGAAGGGCAGACTTGGACATTCTTAATTATTTTGTTGTGAAGATAATCATGGATATAACTGGATTAATATTTATATAGGCCATTAGAGTTCAGATAATAGCAAAATAGACACAGACCGTGTACGGGTTAAAGATATTCACCCTGGCAAAAGATGGATGTTGGTATAATATTACTGGTCTGTAAAATAGAGCAAAGAAAAAGATAGTGAGCAGAAAATAGTTCCCAGCATTGCCGTGCATTATTTCAAACATATATATCCAATTCCCTTTCATGAAGTCCATCTACACTGCTTGATCAGGCAGTGCATTTCAAATCCCAGCCACGTGTTGCACAGATTTCTGTCATGTTTATGTGCCAAGTGCATCATTTCCTCTGCCTATGGAAAGGTTTCTATTTATTTTACCTAAACCCTTCAGTTTTAAGCAACTCCATCAAATACCTGAGGCCGTCTCTAAGGAACCAACCTTAGGAAGCTGCTTCTGTAGATGTAATCCCTCATCCTTGGAATGATTCCAATAAATCGCTCTTGTCCCCTTAATCTTATTTTACAGATGTATGTCCCCTGAATAGGACATAATACACCTGTCGGGACAGAAAATATATCGTTTTGTTTATATGTGGG
>CM069156.1:15719070-15861570 GCA_035221665.1 Okamejei kenojei
CTGACCCGCTGCGTATTTTCAGATTTTCTCTGTTTATATTTACAGCATCTGCAGTTCGTTTGATTTTTATTTGCTTTACTTTCTAAGATATGAACTACTCATTTTCCGCAGATTTGCCAGCAGATCATTGCGCATTTATTTGCAAACATCTCCTCTTTTGTTTTAGAATCTTCTGCCCAGGGGATAAGCCTTTGTTTGTTTGTTTTTCCGTCTGTTCCAGTTAAAGCGCCGTGTACACGCCAGCCAGCCAACGGTCGCTTGTCTTTTTCTTTTTCTCACTTTTTAATTTACTTTTAATTTCAAGTTTTCGTGTACCTTCTTGTGTGCTGTGACTGTTGGCAGACCAATTTCCCTCCGGGGATAAATAAAGTTCTATCATATCGCATCGTATCGTTGAACGTATGATGGAAGGAAGGCCAGTGATGAAGCAACTGAAGATGGTTGCCCTAAGGAACTTTTGGGGCTGGAATGATGATGATCCCAATCACAACCTTCCTTGTTTGTGTGTGGTACTACAAATTTGGGGAATATTCCCTGTTTGCTGGAACACCTGATCAAATGTTCAGTTTTATCACTGAACAATGAACACTCCTTGAAAATGAGTTGAACCCACATGTGACAAAGGAGAACCATTTGTTGATCTGTTCTCTCGGTTGGTGCTGCATTGTCTGGTGGATAGAACATTGAACATAGACTAACAAGTGGGCCTTACATTGGTGGGAGGGAAAGTATGAGAAAAAAATCAAGGAATAGGATTTATGTACCTTTGGAAAGGCAGGGATTGATCAGGGATAGTCAGCATGGCTTTGTGGGGGGGGAAATTGTGCCTCACTAATTTAATTAAGTTTTACGAAGCTGTAACAAATATTGCAGGTTGATGAAGGCAGGGCAGTAGATGTTGTCCATATGGATTTCAGCCATTTGAAAATATCCTGTGTGGTGGGCTGGTCCAAGAGGTTAAGGCATATGGGCTCCAAAGCAAGCTGGCTAATTGGATCCAAAATTGGCTTAGTGATTGGAAGCAGAGGTTAGTATTAGAAGCATACTTTTCTGATTGGAATTCAGCAACCAGTGTGTACCAGAGGGATTGGCATCTTGTTGTTTGTGATACATATTAATAACTTGGGTGTCGGTGTATGAGGTATACAAAATGTAAGCAGTGAGGTCTACGGCTAAGCTAAGCAGGGGGATCCCTTTCCCCATAGGGGGTCCCTCCATTGTTCCCTGAATGTGGAAGAACACTGGTAGATATGGTAGTGGAGAGGCCATGTGAAGTGCTTATCTTCATGGGTCAGAATGTAAGAGTTGGTATGTTATGTTGCAACTGTACAAAACACAGGTTAAACTGTACATGGAGTATTGTGTGGAGTCTGGTCTCACAGTAGAGGAAGGAAGTGTCTGCACTGAAGAGAGCGCAGAGGAGACCCACAAAGATGTTGTCTGGATTGGAGGACTTTAGGTATGGGTAGAGATTTGATAGGCTGCACTTGTTTTCCCTGCAGCGAAGGAGGCTGAAGGCTAACCTGATAAACAATATATAAAATTAGGAGAGAGATAGAAAATAAGTCAGAACCGTTGTCTTACGGGTAGGAGTATTGAAAACATGAAGACATAGGTTGAAGATGAGAGGAAAGAGTTTTAAAGAGAATTTGAGGGAACAGTTTTTACACAGATATTGCTTGACATCTGGAACTCGCTGACAGATGAGGTGGTGGAGTTAAATACATCACTATGTTTAAAGAGATGTTTAGCCAAGTGCTTGTATATGCAAAGCATAGAAGGATACAGATTCAGCAGAAGCAAATGGATTTTACAAAAGGCACAACATAGTCAGCATGAATATGGTGAGCCAAAGGGACAAATTCAGGGGCATACAACTCTATGATGCTCTGACCTGTGAATCTTTCTGTTCTGGTTGTTTTTGTGAGTTGTGTGAAATGAATTATTTCTGAAAGTCCTCCCACATGCTGCAGTTGTTTGTTCTGTACAACAACAGATTCTAAATTACTGTCTCTGACCCCCGCCTCCACACCACTGCCTTTATCTCTTTGTCTGACTATTTTTATTTTTCCGTAGGAACAATTTCTTGTTTAAGTGTGCAGCAGGGGGGCGAGGATGGCATCGGAGGCTCAGCTGCACAGATGAGATAGCTGGAGACCTTGATCCATTCTCCAGGACACTCCTAGCCATAACTCTCCCATCATTCTGTTAACACGAGTCACCAATGTCAATGTCTTCTCCTTAAGCAGATCAAAAGCTATCAGAGTGCAACCAGATCTGTAGCAGCCGCTTACAAGGCTAGGATCTCATTAAGAAACCACATTGTTGATTGGGAGATCATTTGATTTCAGGACGAACTTACATCTCAAAGGACTTTCAGACCCTTTGGTGATGAAACAAGCAAGAAGCATCTGCAACATATACATCTACATATATTCCTTGCAGCAGTAGCTGGGAGCAGCTGTCAATATCCTTGGAGAAGGCGGCCTTCCGGCTTGAGAAATGGATGCTGTCTCTTGGCTGCTGTCTGTTTTATCTGGGGTTGCTGGTTCTCAGGAATTATGTCCGCAAGTGAAAGAAGCACAAAATGTACGCGACTTGCAGCCAATTTTTATTCTACCACAGTAAATGAAAATAAATAAAATTTGTTTAAGCTGGAAATGTGCAATAAAAAATAGAAATTGCACGAAAAACTCAACCGGGCAGGCGGCATAAATGGGGGGAAACACTTAATGTTTCAGCTCGGAGAGACCCTTTAAGAGAACTGAGAAAGAGAGAATTAAGTCAGTCCAAGAAGATGGGGGAGATCAATGGGGGGAGTAAAGGAGGTTTCTCTGATGGGGTTAACTCAGGGAGAATCAATCTCCTATAATGTCCTATTATATTATTTTATCATATTGTACCACCTTACCTTTGGGTGACAGCAGGGCATTGAAACCACAAAAATGTATCTCTGATTGTCTCTTGTCTCCATGTCATTTCCAGCCAGGTGTAGTTGCCAAAATCAGGTGGTCATGTGAGTTCTCATTATGAAAAGCATCTCATTGAATTATTCTGGTGTGCAAGCCATGGTGTGGTTGTGAAGTTGCAAAGTTGCAAAGTTGCAAAGCCAAGCTCCGGTCACCAGAAAGGTGTGACACCCTCACCTACTTCTGTTTCATGAATCTATGACTGTATTTGCCACTTGCCCAACGTATTTTATCTTATCCTACCGCCTTACGATTGCATGTCAACCAGGCTTTGAAATCACGAAAATGACTCACTTTGTATCTCTGACTGTCTCTTGTCTGATTATTTTGCAACCATGTGTCGCTGCCAAAATCAAGGGGCTGTGTTAGTTCTCATTAAAAATCATCCAATTGAAATATTCTGGTGCACAACCCATGGTGTGGTTGCGAAGTCTTAAGGTTGTAAAGCCAAGCTTCGGCCACAGACAAGTGTGGGTCAACGGGTCTGTTTCTCTGTTTCATGAGTCCATGACTGACTGAATTTACCAACGTATATTTGGTTCCTTTTTGGCTTTGCTGATGTAAATGTCTCTGTTTTTGCAGCTAATGGGTTTGCATTTCACATTAACTGTGCTTGTATCTATTTGCCGAAGGCCGTCACAATTAATATCCATATCTTTCTCAACCCTTATTATTTTTTTTTTATCCTTCCATCTCCCATCCGGTTTTCTGCAACAGCTTTGATTACCGCATCTTGACGTGGGATGGTACAACATGCAGCCATGCAACAGATGGGAAGAGCATTGCTGCATATTTCCCTCTGTTGACTTAGTTAATGGCAGTAAAATCAAGAGAAATCTTCGACAGTGAGTCAGTGCAAATCATTCCCTCTACACGCTCGCCGGTATCTCCGGTGAAGACTGCTAATCATTGCTGAATAGCTCACCAATACAAACCTTGCACTTAACACTCCAATAGTGCGACGATGTGTACAGCAGTGGCGAGCCACTATATAGCATAAGGATGCGAAAGAAGAAGCTCACTTTGTTCAACATTTTAACAACCATCGACTTATATAGTGCATGAACAAGCCCTTTAGCCACCAAGTCTATCCAATGAGGGATACACTCATCTCCCTGCTACCTTTAGGTAGAAGGTACAAGAGTCTGAGGACTGCAACGACCAGGTTCAGGAATAGCTACTTCCCCACAGCCATCAGGCTATTAAACTTGGCTCGGACAAAACTCTGAACACCCCTTTGTCTGTTATTTGCACTTTATCAATTTATTTATTCATGTGTGTATTTACGTATATAATGGTATATGGACACACTGATCTGTTTTGTAGTCAATGCCTACTATGTTCTGTTGTGCTATGCAAAGAAAGAATTTCATTGTCCTGTCAGGGACACATGACAATAAACCCTTTTGACTTTTTTTGAAGTGTGTGCTGACCATCAAGTGTCCATGTTGTAGTAATCCTGCATGAATCCCATTTAATTCTCCATGCATTTCCATCAAATCCTTCCAGATCTAACTACACTCACCTACAGCCTACAACAATTTACAATAGCCAATGAACACGTGCAGAGGCAGGGAGAATAAGCAAAAACCACGCGGTCAGCAGCAGAGGTCAGGATTAAACCAGGGTCGCTGGAATTGTGAAGCAGCAGCTCTGCCAGCTGTGACACTTGTCAGCATGTGCCCTAATTCAAGATCACGATTACTGATTTACTTCGTGCACCTCTTTCATTTGTGTTTCTCAGCCCCTCAGTACAACAAAGCCCTTTGCACTTATGTGTTTAGCCATTAGGAGGAGCCCTGATCACAATATCAAACCGCTCATGGCCTGTTCCTTGCCCTGGCTTTTCACCGCTGAGAATTTATCTTTCTAATTGGATCAGCTCTTTTCTCTCTTCAAGGACACTTCAATCCCAGTTTATGCCCACTGTTCATTCGGATGAAAGATGAATTGAAACCTATTTCTCATTAAGAAGCACTGCATAACGCGATCAGCTAATTTGAAGTGAACTCTTATTAAAAATATATTTTCAGTGCTTGTTCAATCGGAATGAGCAAGTCAGAGTCACAGATTGGTGCTTGGATGTACACCCAGAATCCAGACACAGTAATTAAATTTTTACAGCTTTACTTATGAGCACATCCTGGCTGTGAAGAACTCTCCGACGTGTGAATGGAATGATGAGCACAGAATTCAATGTCACAAAATTGTTCCACTCTGTATAATCTTTAAAATCCATTTCTTTTTGTTGAGCTTAGTTAACCTGCTGAGGTTCAGTTAATTGTTAACGAAGAAACTGCAGATGCTGGAGAATCGAGGGTTACACAAAAAGCTGGAGAAACTCAGCGGGTGCAGCAGCATCTAAGGAGAGAAGGAGATAGGCGACGTTTCGGAAACGTCGCCTATCTCCTTCGCTCCTTAGATGCTGCTGCACCCGCTGAGTTTCTCCAGCTTTTTGTGTAACCCAAGGTTCAGTTAATTGTCTGTCTTCTCTCTGCCCACAGTGCAGCTCTGCACAATTCAGTCTTTGAAATGCCACTTTCTTCCAGCAACTGTATAGACAATGGTCCTGTGACCCATTTATTTCTCCCTGACATGAAGCGAGTTTGATATAAACTGCAGAGGTCATGCAGTGCAAAATTAGAGATTGTGTTATCTGCGCACGGCACACCTACACCTCCACTTTCCCAGTCACTGGAATACACTACACAATTCAAAGATGTTGCAAGCTAAATTCATTATGCTGTTTCATAGCAAATTACAAACAGTGGCAAGGCACTAATGTTGAATTTTATTCAGAATTCAGTGTAATGACCATGCAGCATGCAATTACAGAAATTAGAATACCATCAGCAGCTATGTGGACCATTGATTATTGACGCTGGTGGTAGGTCATCAACTGAGCTGCATGCCGGTGATGAGCGGTTTCAGTTAAGTGGAGAAACGGACAAATCTAGGATCCCCCCCCCCCCCCCGAGCAGCAAAAAGTCAAACCGAGATTAAAAGGGTGATTATATTTCTGAAAAGTATTGAAGTAAATAAAGTGAAATGATTTTCAATGGCAGGGGTTTGTAACCAAGCATGGTGAAGTGAGGATAATTGGCTAAAGAGCCAGGGGAGATGAACAGATCTAAAGAAATGCAGTGTCAAGAAAGCAGTGACTGAAAGAGTACTGGATACTGATTCAATGGTGTTAGTTGTGATTAAAAAGGAGAAACATGCTGGGTTGTGGGGAAAGAGCAGAGGAGCGGGACTGATGCATCTCCTTCGAAGAGTCGGCACAAACAACAGACTGAAATATATATTTTTTCAGATTTTCTGTAAGGTTATAGATCAAACTTTAATAGTCATTTGTTTTGTTAAGACTTTATACTCTAATAATCTTCCCTGCGGAAATCTACCCCATTCACCTATCCATCTCTCTGATCTCATGTTCTCCTTGCTATAGGTTTGATACACACATTTAATTTACATGGTCAAACCTTTTGAAACATTTTGGAAATTTCCATTAACACCTCTGCACCAGGAGAAAAATGTGCAGGTTTTGCAGCCTCCAAACTATACATAGAATTCCTGATACTTCACTGAACTCATTCCATGGCACAGATAACCTTCCCAGTCATGAATGGCCATTATATCACGCACGTTGTGTCTGTCCAAACTACACCCATCTTACTCTGGCTTAAAAAAACACACAAAGTGCTGGAGTAACTTTGCAGGTCTCTCAGCATCTCTGGGGAACAAGAATAGGTGATGTTTTGGGTCAGGGTCCTTTTCAGACTGAATTCTGAAAAAGGGCCCTGACCCAAAATGTCACTATCCATATTGTCCAGAGATGCTGCCTGACCTGTGGACTTATTCCAGCACTGTGTGTCTTTTCTTTTGTAAAGCAGCATCTGCAGTTCATTGTGTCTCCATTACTCTGGCCTAAACCTGTTATTTTCTAAACATCTTCACAGGCTGTTCAAATGGGCCAGCCATATATTCCATTGTTCCCAACCAGATTCTTCACCATCACATGTACATAAACCCTTCATCCCTACCCCAAATCCTCATTACATTTTGAGAAACACATACCTGACATGAAGATATTCTGATGTTTTACGATGTAACTGTAATTCAAAGGTGAAATGTTTCACTATCTTAAGGTCCCTCCATTTTGAGCCCAGGATTTTGGAGTGAATCTGGTTTGAATATATGAACATTCTTTGATAGCACTTCAAATCAATATTTTAACTTGGTGATGATGTCGTACGGCCCAAAGTTCTTTTACCAATGAACCATTATCTAACTACTGCTGCTTATCCTTACGGCTGAAGTGGAATTGAACAGTATATCCACTTTTTGTGTTAGTTAAAAATAACTATGGCTAAGTTACCATTTTGAGCCATTAAATAAGATAATGCCACTGCGCTAATTGATGAAATGTTTATTTATGGAAAGAGAGTGTCTGGGGGAAGTATGGAGAAAGAGGCTGTTTCACAATATAAAATAATTCAGGTCATGCATAATGGAGACATCTGAGGGTGAGCTGATTAAGGTGGGGTCCGGAGTAACATGGAAGAGATGTGACAGCTTTGATTACCAGCCTGTGCCATCATTGGGACAGCAGAGTGTACTCATTTAGTCAAACCATGCTGGCTGGAGAGAAGCTGAAGCCTCAACTACGCGGAGCCCACTCTCGACCATGAAGGAGAGTGACGAAGGCCTCCTACGACCTCGTGGTGACCTTGCCACGACTATGGGTCGCGGGAAAATTCGCCAGAGGTCGCGGTGGAGGTCGCCCAAGTGGGACAGGAACTTAATGGAAATCAATGCAACTTTTCATCCATAAAATGCATGTATTGTAGAGGTGTTGGAATAGTACCATCAGCACATCAGATCGCCACTAACATAAAGCAGACTGAGGAAGCACTGAAGTGGATGGGCAGTACAAACAAAGCTTTTTTGCCTTTGAGCATTGAGCCTGATTTTATGTGAAAGTCACTACCACTCCAGTGTGTCCAGCATTAGCATTTGTATTTTAGTTGATCAATAGTAATTTAATTAAATCAAGCAATCCATGATTATTTAATTACATGAAGGAGATGCATGCACTGATTCATTCAGCCATGCGTTCCTTCTTCAAAATATGACCACGCCATCGATCCCAATAAACCACCCAGCCGTTGTTTATTAGAAAATCATATCAACAAATCCTTTTCCCTGGAACTCTATAGAAACTTGGAAAGGAATGGAAACGTCAGATGCAAAGTAAAGAGGACAAATAGTTTCATTTTTTCCCTATCGCCTCTTTAATGGTTACGTTCTCCTAACAGTTTAAAATAATACTCTCAGGAAGGAAACTTGGGGCACAAGTTATTGAAGACATAGAGTTCTTAACAGTGTAACTAGTGAGAGTGAGAATAACCAATAGTGTAACCAGTGGAACTGATAATAACCAATTATGTAACTAGAGTGACTGAATAACCAGCAGTGTAACCAGTGTGGCTGTGAATAACTAGCAGTGTAACCAGTGTGACTGATAATAACCAACAGTGTAACCAGTGTGGCTGTGAATAACTAGCAGTGTAACCAGTGTGACTGATAATAACCAACAGTGTAACCAGTGTGACTATGAATAACCAGCAGTGTAACCAGTGGAACTGATAATAACCAGCAGTGTAACCAGTGTGACTATGAATAACCAGCAGTGTAACCAGTGGAACTGATAATAACCAACAGTGTAACCAGTGTGACTATGAATAACCAGCAGTGTAACCAGTGGGACTGAGAGTTTCCAACAATAGTACCAGTGGGGCAGAGAGTAACTATCAATGTAACCAGTGACGCTGAAGTAACTCACAGTGTAACAACTTTGTTTCTGATCCAGTCTATCGTCTCACTGAAGGCTCCGCTCCTTCAACGTCTGCAGTAAGATGCTGCAGATATTCTACCAATCGGTGGTAGCCAGTGCCATCGTCTTCGCTGCCGTGTGCTGGGGCAGCAGGGCGAAGGCCGCAGACGCCAATAGGATCAACAAACCTATCAGGCAGGCTGGCTCCATCCTGGGGGCAGAGTTGGATTAATGGGAGGAGGTCTAGGAGGGGAGGATGCTCCTCAAACTGTGGAGCATCTTGAACAATACAGCTCACCCTCTCCATGACACACTGGTACCTTCAGCAACAGATTGGTTCCACCAAGATGCAGGACAGAACTGCACTGGAGATCCTTCTTCCCCGTGGCTATCAAACTACACAACTCTTCCCCCTTCTGTCCTCGGGTAGACTGAGACTGACTCCCCCCCCCCCCCCCCCCCCCCCCCCCCCCCCCACCTCCCCCCCCCCCCCCCCTCCCCCCCCCCCCCCCCCCCAATCCTTGCACATCCCCAATCCTTTCCACTCGTCACTTTAATTTCATGTTTCATGTATCTTGCATTTTAATGACTGTTGGCAGATCAATTTCCCTCCTGGGATAAATAAAGTTCTATCGTATCGTAAGAGAAATAATCGATTTTGATGTGTAGTTTAGAAAGAACACTCTGCTTTCCTAATAAAATCGTTGTTAACTTGAGATATTTAAAATGCTTTGCAGTAAGTACACAGTACAATACACCCTTAATCTGCACGCTTTATCCAACTTTAACCGTATTATGTTGCTTTTACATGGCCATATGTCTCATCGAGGAGGCTGGGTTAGGAAGGATGGGCCGTAGCTGACACCATCTTCATTTTACTTAGGGCAGAATAAGTTGCTGGTCAGGACAACACTCAGTTGTTCGTGAACAAAAAGAGAAGTATGCCCATGTTATAGTTTTAAAATCATATTGGTAGTGGGAAGAAGAGTAAAACTCAGGGAGGTGTGTAGCTGAGGGGTGATATTATAGAGGTGTATCAAATCATTAGGGGGAATAGATCGGCTGAAGGCACAGAGTCTTTTCCCCAGGATAGGATAATCAAAAACTAGAGGACACAGATTTAATGTGAGAGGAAAAACATTTAATGGGAACAACATTTAATGAGGCAATATTTCACAGAAGATAAATGAAATGTAGGTAAATGAAACGAGCTACCAGAGGAAATAGTTGAGGCAGTTGCAGTTACAACATTTAAAAGCCATTTGGGCAGCTACATGGATAGAGAAGATTTAGAGGGATCAGGTGCAAACATGGCAATAAGCGACAAACGTAGATGGAGCAACTTGGTCACCATTGACGAGCTGGGCTCTAAGGCTTGTTTCCGTGCTGAATGACTCTATGACTTACAAAGCTTAAAAAAAACTTCAAACTTCCAGAAGAACTCAGCAGCTCAAGCACCATCTGTGGAGATGAATATTACATTTGTATCACGTCTGCCTCCCTTCCTGATTTGCTTTTAACCAGTTTTGCATGCTTGAACTGACAATAGGCAATAAACAATAGGTGCAGGAGTAGGCCATACGGCCCTTCAAACCAGCACCACAATTCAATGTGATCATGGCTGATCATCCACAATCAGTATCCCGTTCCTGCCTTCTCTCCATATCCCCTGACTGCTATTTTTAAGAGCCCTATCTAGCTCTCTCTTGAAAGTTTCGAGAGAACCGGCCTCCACCGCCCTCTGAGGCAGAGAATTCCACAGACTCACAACACTCTATATGAAAAAGTGTTTCCTCATCTCCGTTCTAAATGGCTTACCCCTTATTCTTAAACTGTGGCCCCTGGTTCTGGACTCCCCCAACATCGGGAACATGTTTCCTGCCTCTAGCGTGTCCAAACACTTAATAATCTTATATGTTTCAATAAGATCCCCTCTCATCCTTCCAAAATCCAGAGTATACAAGCCCAGCCGCTCCATTCTCTCAGCATATGACAGTCCCGCCATCCCGGGAATTAACCTTGTGTACCTATGCTGCACTCCCTCAATAGCAAGAATGTCCTTCCTCAAATTTGGAGAACAAAACTGCACACAATACTCCAGGTGTGGTCTCACTAGGGCCCTGTACAACTGCAGAAGGACCTATTTGCTCCTATACTCAACTCCTCTTGTTATGAAGGCCAACATGACATATGCTTTCTTCACTGCCTGCTGTACCTGCATGCTTACTTTCATTGACTGATGAACAAGGACCCCCCAGATCCCATTGTATTTCCCCTTTTCCCAATTTTACACCATTTAGATAATAATTTTCCTTCCTATTTTTGCTACCAAAGTGGATAACCTCACATTTATACACATTAAATTGCATCCGCCGTGCATCTGCCCACTCACCCAACGTGTCCAAGTCACCCTGCATTCTCATAGCATCCTCCTCGCAGTTCACACCGCCACGCAGCTTTGTGTCATGATGTAGCTAAACTGCCTGCTGAATGTAGCTAACCCTGGAAAGAAACAAATGGTGCAAAGATTATTGATTTGTTTTTGATGTCATTACCTGAGGCCATAGCACCTCCCAGTCTGCACTTCTTGAAATGCTCCATCTTTCAGTAAATACAGTGGTTGTTAATTCACATATATACACACACACACACACAAAATGTCAAAATAATTTCCATGTATTTATCAAAGTTGCAGTAATGAGACAGCTTGACAGCAGCGAGCATAGCCTGCTTAATGAGTCTGTGCTGAGTTAATATCAAAACTGATCAGAGTTGTACATGTTGCCATAGCTGCCTGGCTTGTTGTTCAGTTGCAAAGCTTTAAACCGGAGGGTCAGCGTTGAAATGAGCAGTCGCGGTTTTCTGAATATTTGCTGACAATGTTTGAAACGTTAACCAGACGTTGAAGAAGTGTTTTGAAGCATGTATCTGTCCCTGTGGAATAGTTTACATTTCGAGGAGATGCCGTGGGGAATTGAGCTTTTCATTGGTAGCATGAGGAAGAAGTGAAGTCGGTGTGAGCAGGTTGTAGAAATAGAAAAGATGCATACTTCATCCGTGCTGGGATAGTGAAGTGGGGTGGGGGACTGCCCTGTAGTAAATAACACATAGCTTCTTTAATAAAAATTAAAGTTTAGAAACTGAACATGTTATGCCCATTGTATCAAACCATAACCAATGTCCGGGGTGTAAATCGTGAATGCAGTCTGCTGCATGCTGTGCTGCATTTAATATTGATTGCAAAATGTGCTTTGATACTGCTGACTCATCAAATGGAGTGTTTTGTGACCAAGTAGCTTCTGTATTGTTGGGGTTGTCTGGGGAATCCTACACAATCAGCCTGGAGATATCCTTGACTTAGTGAGGTGCTTGGTGTGCCTGGGCAGTACGGTTGTGCAGCGGTAGATTTGATGCCTTTCAGTGCCAGAGACCCGGTCCTGAATAGGGGAGCTTATCTGTACGGCGTTTGTATGTTCTCCCCATGGTTTTTTCCAAGATCTCCAATTTCCTGCCACACTCCAAAGACGTATGTAGGTTAATTGCCTTGGTATGAATGTAAATCGCCCCTAGTGTGTGTGGATAACATTAATGTGCGGGGATTTCTGGTCGGAACAGACTCGGTGGGCCGAAGGGCTTGTTTACACATTGTATCTCTAAGCTAAAACCTAAAGTACCTGCAGTGTATTTTGTAGATTTTACATGCTTGAATCACTGTCGAGAGAATGAATGACCAATAAAGTGTCGATCAGGCTGCTTAGTCCTGGGCGATGTCCAGAGTTGTTGCTGATACACTTAGTCAGGCACACTCTTGACGTGCCATGTAGGGATGGAAAGGCTCAGAAGAGATAGAAGACGGGTTACTCACCAACGTCCTGATATGCACGTAGCCAACATATTTATGTGGTTGGTCCCGTTGAGTTTCTGTTGAGTGTGACCTCCAGGATATCGATGGTGGAGGACTCGACAATGGTCAAGCTATTTTCATAAGATCATAAGATAGGAGCAGCATTAGGCTATTCGGCCCATCAAGTCTACTCCACCATTCAATCATGGCTGATCTATCTCTCCCTCCTAACCCCATTCTCCTGCCTTCTCCCTATAACCTCTGACGCCTGCTCCTGACATGACATTTTGCCCTCATGTGATCTGTGGTTTCCACACTGAGTATTTCACTTAGCATCGGATGATCAAGGTCTGCAGGAGAAGGCACTACCATTGCCCATAGCATACAATTGCATGTGTCCTTCACTGGCCCCCATACAGTTTACACTTCAAACTGTTGCAGCCTCTCTGTGCATTTCAGCAATTGATCTAAGAAATAAATTGAGTAAATAGAGGGTCGAGTGAAGAATAGTGGTGCTTCCAGAATTTTGATTTTATAAAAGAAGATAGATAAATATTTGAGTAAGAGCAAGTTAAACACGGATGATAGACTGAAAAGTTAGACAAAATTTCTGCTCTCTGCAGAGGGTGGTGAAGATCGCCCAACGCATCACAGGCTCCTCACTCCCCTCCATTGAGTCTGTCCATAGTAAACGATGCCTGCGCAGGGCGCACAGCATCACCAGGGACAGCTCACACCCCAACCATAGACTGTTTACCCTCCTCCCATCCGGGAGACGCTACAGGTCCCTCCGCTGCCGGACCAGCAGGCTCAAGAACAGCTTCTTCCCTGCGGCTGTCAGACTTCTCAACGCTGCACCTCAATAACTGGCTGTCTCCACCCCTCCCTTTCCCCCCCCCCCCCCCCCCTCTCACCCCCCCCCCCCCCCCCCCCCGGACTATCCAATCACCAGCAAACTGCACGGATACCACTGTATATGTATAGATGTATATACTCATACTACTGCGCAATTACTTGTTTATTCGTAAGTTCGCCCTTCGGAGATACCAACTGTATTTCGTTGTCTCTGTATTGTACACTGCACAATGACAATTAAAGATTGAATTGAAAATGGGTTGCATTGTCAAAAGCTTGAAGCAAAGCACTGTAAGAACATTTGTAAATTCCAAGATCCTTTGTTACAGGTAGATCCTGTTTGGATCTTGATGGGATCTATTATGCACTCTGTGCAATTCATTATGAGGATGTTGCCAGGACTCAAGGGTCTGAGGTATAGGGAGAGGCTGGGCAGGCTTGGACATTATTCCTTGGATCTTACAGAGGTGTATAAGATCATGAGAGGAATAGATAGGCTAAATGCACAGAGTCTTTTATCCAGAGTAGGGGAATTGAGAACCAGAGGACATAGGTAAAGAGTTAAAGATTAAATAGGAAATAGATTTAGAGAGATATGAGCTAAACACAGGTAAGTTGGACTACTGTAGATGGGGCATGTTGGTTGGCATGGGCAAGTTGGGCCAAAGGGCCTGCTCTATGATTCAGGTTGATTTGTAACTTGAATACTAGGATTGCCTCTGCTCTTTGCATTTTGTCCGGGGCAGTCAAACCATCCGCAGTCGGGGGGATCAAAACTGTTATTTAGAAGAGATATTGATTACCTGTTTTCATGTTTTGTCTTGCTGTGTACAGATAGGTTCCATGATGCCTACACTGAAACAGTAATCACACTTCCAATTCACTTAATTGACTGAAGGGCTTTGCAATGTCTTGTGGCTGCAAAAAGTGTTTTCTAAATGCAACCCTTTCAGGCAGATTATGGCACCTCAAGAGCCATAAATGAAGTTTTAACTTCAAGTGTCCATTTATTGATGCTAATGTTAACAGATGGTCTGATTTTGGATTTATCCGGCAACAAAGACCAGGCTGATAAAAGGCTAAATGCAGATCTTCAATCCCCAACGCTCAAACTGTTGTGATCAGCAACTATAAACATCAATAGATGCCAAGTTGCTTGGACCAGAGGGCCATCCATAGCCCACAGGCACTATGTCCCAGAGATATGATCAATGCAGAGTTGAATGACAACTGATGTCTGCACAATTGAGTTCACTGGCAAGGCTTATCGGACAGTCGAGAGCAGGAATCATCTGATTTAATCCGCTCCCTGGGCCGGAGGTGTGGAGACCGATCATGGCAGATGGAGTGCTATCAGCATTTGTCTTGATTAACTCAGCACAGACTGAAACAATGAGCCTGTGAGCTTCCTCATTTCCAGTCTTCGGCAGTGTACCAGGCAGTGAATTAACGCAAGGCCATTCAGGGACCAGGCAGAGAGCAGCGATCGATGCATCCCAGCTTGGAAGCAGCCCCAAGCTGTGCCCTGTGGCTGTCACACGCTGATGAACAATATAATGGGAATGCAGCCAGTTAGTAAGAAGCCGCCTGTTTTTCCATAAGGCAGTCAGTTCTGTAGTAATATACAATCCCAATATTGATAGACCACGGGAGTTCTTGTCTGTAGTTATTCTTCGTGTTCAGCTTATAGCTGAGTTAAAATCCTTAACATGAATGATCCTGATGCTAATTATTTATTTGATCACATTCTGTTCTAATCTGTGAATAGAAAAGTAGAAGGGTCGGTTACACTATATAATGCACTCTAATTATGTGTACGCACTGTTTGCATTAGCAGATAATAATCTATTGACAAACTATAAATTCATTTTGCCAGTAAAAATCCAAGCTTGGATCTGTCTGCCACATTAGTACGAATCCAGATCTACAGTTTATCTGTGGTGCTCTTCCTGTGAACCAAATTATCTAAATTTGTTATTGTTTTGCACCATCTCTAACTCATTCTCAGTTCAAAGCCATAATTGGCTCCCTCGTACAGTCTCTTCCTCTGCAATCAATGGGACTATAAAAGATGAGTATCTTGGAAACCTTGAGCAGTGTAGACCTCACACTACTGTAACTGGAATGCTGATCTACCCTTTTTCAGCTTCCACTGGGTAGTTTATTCAGTGAGCCATAATCCAGCTGCCTCTGGGACCAGTGAGGGAATGAGGTCTGGGCCCCTCCAAGCCCCTGGGACAGAGTCACTGTCGCAGCCCTGGTCCCTTCAACACTGGCGTGGGAGATGGGCAGAGGTTCTGCTACAATAAAGGCCTCAGAAAGGTCAGGATGGCCTTTGTCGAGTCCTGGTGTAATTTGTGCACTCTCACTTCTCTACCCGGGAGAGCTGTGCACTCTGTGTTGGAATTTACTCCTCTAATCGGAGCGCTGCTCTGAATAATGAATTCAAGGAAACTACAATAGTTTCATGTCGCATAAAGACATAAGTCATAAAAGTAGAATTAGGCCATTCGGCACATCAAGTTAAATCCGCCATTCTGTTGTGCCTGATCTATCTTTACCTCTCAACCCCATTCTTCTGCCTTCTCCCTGTAACCTGTGGCACTCTTACTAATAAAGAACCTGTCAATCTCCATTATAAAAATACACAGTGTCTTGGCCTCCACAGACGTCTGCGGCAATGAATTCTACAAATTTACCACCCTTTGGCTAAAGAAATTCCGCCTCATCTACTTTCTAAAGGTGCGTCCTTTTATTCTGAGACTGTGCCTTCTAGTTCTAGACTTGCCCGCTAGTGGAAACATCCTCTCCATATCCACTCTATCTATGCCTTTCACTATTCGGTAAGTTTCAATGAGATCCCCCATCTCATCTTTCTAAACATCCAGTGAGTACAAGCTGAGAGATGTCCAACAATTAACAATGTTAACCCACTCATCCGCAGGACATTCTCGTAAACCTCCACTGGACCCTCTCCAATCTCAGCACATGCAGCCCTCAGATATGGGACCCAAAACTGCTCACAATACTCCAAATGCAGTTTGACCAGTGCCCTGAAAAGCTTCGACATTGCAACCCTGCTATTATACTCTAGCATTAGAATGCAACGGATTTTCACTGAAGTGTAAGCGTTATATGTACGGTGGAATTTATTATTCCGTGATTGTAGTATTTTATAAGCAGACTTTAATGTGTTTTTGTTAACGTATTTTGTAGTAAGTGATTTTTAAGAATCTGAACACATCATTGAGAGGATAATTCACGAATTCGAGTAGTCGAAGCATTCAGTGGTGTTATACGATCACCACTGCTTTTTTAATCCACGTACACTGAGCATGATTTCCCACTGAGTATCCAAGAGCGATGAATATAGAGGAGATTTGCTCATTCACACTGTTACCCAACACCTTCTTGTATGGTTTCTCGTTCTCCTGTCTCTCCTCTGCTCTTTGCACCTCACTTACATGGCTCTCCAAGTATCGGTAGGTTTCAGTGGGGCTATATGACTGAGTGTGTGTCTCTGCAATTATCCATCATTTATTCTTCACCAACAGCGTCACCTTTTTAACACAATACAGATTGGTCACTGTGATCCCACGAAACTGACCCCAGTCACAGCCCCCAAAATCTATCTTGTTCTAAAGAAAAGTTTGACCACCATTTATACGGGACTCTTCTCAACACGGCAACGTCTCAGAGGACTTTGCAGTCACTGTTGTCGAGTCGATGCGCACCCTCTTTGTTAGAACCAGCTTATGTACACATTGCAAGGTCCCATGTGTGTGGCTTATCTGCTTATCAACAGACAAGACAATTGATCTTTTAGATCCTGACAGTTCAGTTTTGGCTTGATATTCATCACCAATTGGGCAGCACAGTGGTGCAGCGGTAGAGTTGCTGGCTTACAACGCCAAGGACCTGGGTTTGATTCTGTCTACGGGTGCTGACTGCATGGAGTTTGTATGTTCTCCCTGTGACTGCATGTGTTTCCTCTGGGTGCTCCGGTTTCCTCCTACTTTCCAAAGACATGCAGATTTGTAGGTTGATTAAGGTCATACGGTCATATGGAATAGGAGTAGAAAGTCTACTCTGCCATGTAACCATGGCTGATATATCTCTCCCTCCTAACCCTATTCTCCTGCTTTGGGCCTCTGCAAATTGTTCCTCGTGTGTAGGATAGAACTAGTGGCTCGGTGCAGACTCGGTGGGTGGAAGGGCCTGTTTCCATGCTGTATCTCTAAACTAAACTAAATTAAAAGCACCACCGAGTCGAGGATGCCAACTAGAGCCCTTGTACCTGTAGCCTGCAGGTTTTGTTGGAGCAGGGGGTCCCTGAGCTGGTATCCCTGACTGAACAATCCTAGTAAGGCTGCCCTGCCAGAGAATGTAAGTGAGGCTACGAACCTTGCGTATTAATTACTTAAAGCAGCAAATTAAAGTTTACAGGCTTGAAATTTATTTTCCAGCACACCACTAAAATACTGGTTCACAGCGGAGGTTCTAATCAGGAAATCCATTGGTGGTGGATCATGGAGTCTTGGAACAGGCTCAAGATTCCACCTTGCCCATGCCATCTATCAGCCGCCCATCTGCACAACATCTCGTTTTTTCTGCCGCATTCCCCATCAATTTCCCCCTCGTCAATTCTCCCGCTCCCTCTTACCCACCACCCCCATGTCTTCCAAACCCCATCCTCCCAAACCTTACACTAGGATCAATAGGGCTATTAGCTATTATCATATTTTTACATGAGTAAACCAAGAACGCACAGGGGAGAGTCAAGCTTTCACGGCGAGAATGTGAAAACTCCCCCACAGATGGCACCCGAGATCGGCATTGGACGTGGGTGTCTGGAATGGCGAGGGAGCGGTGCTAACCACTGGGCCACCTTTATGCCTCTGCTGCAAATGTATCAACCGTGTCTTCAACGCCTGAGGTGCGCTCACCCAAATAAACCAATTGCCACCTGCAGAAGGAAATTATTTTGTAACAGACTTAGTTTCCATGATCCTTCGAGTTTAATCGTCCTGTCCCGTCAACGTTTGCAAAATTCTCGCCCTGCATCCATTTATACTGCCCTTTAATCTTCTTTTCAAGAAGAATAGGTTTAACTTCCACGGTGGCTCTCCCTTGCTGGGTGATATATAACCTCGAATGAATCTCACGTCCTCTCAATTCAATCCAAGCCTGGGAAGAAAAAATCACTGTGTCGAAACAGCATCTGTTGTAAAATAAACTTATTGGACCATCGAACATGGCAGCTCAGCTATGCAGTTCTTACTTATTCTTGTCTGCACCGGGGCCCAAGCTCATAAGGCGATCCTGTCCCTTAAACACCCAGAAGATAAGAATATAAAAATACTATAGGGGCCAGATAAAGGGGGCAAGCTTGAAAGAGCCTATAATCCTTTCATGAATCAATTTAGCATGTCTACCTTCTTACAGTATTTTCCATCTCAATCCTCTCCTTCAACAGCTGCCCGTCTGTTTTTGTCAGCAGTTTCAATGACCTTTCCTTATAACATACATCAGGAATGAACAGTAAAGATTCACCTTGGCACTAAACGTTGCAGTTTAATCTTGTTTCATAGTGCCATGCAACATCAGTCGTTCTTCTAATGCTGCACTCTGCATCCTATTATTGTCTGTGGCAGATAGAACGTCAAGTGAGATTCTAAGAGGCAAGTTATGCCAGAATTTACATCCGATGTCCCTCCACCACCCCCCCCCCCCCCCCCCCCCACTCCCCCTCCCCTTCCCCCATTTTTCCAGTGGCAGGAGATCTAAAATATCTGTCTGGTTTTATTGGCAGACTAGGAATATCTACAGCAGCAAGGAGAAATCAGCAGGAATAACCTGGAGGTACGGAATGCATGGACACACATCCATGTGCTGCAGCTGTCTAATCTTCATGCTTGCCCATCAGGCACAGAATTAAGAACAAGCAACTTTTTGTCATTTTAATATGACTCTTGTCGATGATAGAATAATACATTTAACGAAGAAACAAATAGACGGCACGTTTCAGTGAGCAGAAACAAAGACAAATTGCTTTAAAAATGCCAGATATGCTCGGTTCCCAATGTGTTATTTTGCACACATTTTTATTCAGTGTATGTACAGGAAAATTGTGTTTCCTTTACCAAATGATTAGAACTATATACAGGTGCATTATATATTATGCACCTGTACACTGGTGGCCCCTCTGGTATGTGAACATTTTACTTAGATATTCAGGCTTCACACCTTCACTGCACAGCCTTCTCAAGCTTCTGGTTACTCGTCATTTAAATTCTCCTTCCCACTCCCACACTAACCTGACTGTGCTCAGCTTTCTCCATTGCTGATAACATAAATTGGAAAGGAGACACATCATATTTCCACTTGCGTAGCTTAAACCCCAATGGTAGAATGCTTACATATGTCGGGGTTGCTGCAGAATGAGCGGTCTGAAGAAGGGTCTCGACCTGAAACGTCACCCGCTCCTTCTCTCCAGAGCTGCGGCATGTCTCGCTGAGTAACTCCAGCTTTTTGTGTCTATCTTTGGTTACATCAAACCAGTATGAACATCAAACATTGAATTTTCCAGTATCAGGTAACTCACCTCTTCAGTGCTCTCCTCCGATAAACACTCTTCTATCCACCATCTTCCCCCTTTGTTCATCCCTTCCACCCCTTCTCCTCACCTGATTTCATCTTCCAGCATCCTCTTCCCAACTGCCTCCACCTACCCCTTCTCTGTCCCACCCAACCTCCCCAGCTGGTCCCACCTGCCGCTCACCCCCCTCGCAGTGCTCATTTGGCTCCACCTATTACCTCCCAGCCTCTGTCCCATCACCATTTGTGCTGCTATACGCTGGCGACCTATCCTGTTCCCTCTCAGTCCTAAAGAAGGGTCTCGACCCAAAACCTCAACTTCCATATTTTACTTTCACAGATGCCAATTGATCCGTTGAATTCTTCCGGTTCCATTTTTTCTTTTTTTGACCTTTTATTGATGATGCAAACTCAGGTAAATATAAAACACTCTGTTTTGAAGGCAGTAAAGCCTCAACTCTCTATGACTTCCGATATAGCAATTTATCAAATCACACCACACGCTGCACAGTTATTAAAGTTAGACTTATAAATTGCTACTCTGCTACCCCTTTAAACAAATAATAAATGTATGCATCCTTCAAGTATTTACAATGTTAATGGATGGTATATTTATCTTGTTACACATAAGAAATTATGCATTTGACTATTTATTTTCAGAGCAATATATATACAATTAAAAACTTAGCGAATCATTAATTTATTCAGTCTCTTTGTCTTCTCATTGACAAACTTTAGTCTTAAATAATACTTCACATTTCTGAAGGGTCCACTCGAATCTCTGATAATTTCAGTGGATCGCTTCTACAGATAGGCTCCATACACACCCAGGTTCATATCTTGCTCCTGAGTTGTTACTCCAACATAATTATCTTCATAATTATGCATAACCATGAACACACGTTGCAAACACCAACTGTTAACTGCAACACAAACTAATAACTCAGCAACTACTGTAGTAATTGCAGTTACACATTGTGTTTGGTATGTAACTACTGTAAATACCTTGCATCCATTCACAACAAAAGACATAAAGTACTGAAGGTAGATAAAAATGCTGGAGAAACTCAGTGGGAGAGGCAGCATCTATGGAGCAAAGGGAAAGGTGACGTTTCGGGTCGAGACCCTTCTTCAGACTGACGGCACACTCGACCCGAGAGGGTTCGCCCAACACTTTCGCTCAGTTCGCAAAAACCAACCTGATCTCCCGGTGGCTCAGCACTTCAACTCCCCCTCCCATTCCGAATCTGACCTTTCTGTCCTGGGCCTCCTCCATGGCCAGAGTGAATCCCACTGCAAATTGGAGGAGCAGCATCTCATATTTCACCAGCGGTATGAACATTGATTTCTCCAATTTCAGGTATTCCTTGCTTTCTCCCTCTCTCCCCTCCCCTTCCCAGCTCTCCCACAGCCCACTGTCTCCACCTCTTCCTTTCTTCCCGCCCCCACCACCCCCACATCAGTCTGAAGAAGGGTCTCGACTGAAGTAGCTCAGAAGATAGACAAAAATGCTGGAGAAACTCAGCGGGGTGAGGCAGCATCTATGGAGTGAAGGAATAGGTGACGTTTCGGGTCGAGGCCCTTCTTCAGACTGATGGCACCCTCGACCCGAAACGTCACCTATTCCTTCGCTCCATAGATGCTGCCTCACCCGCTGAGTTTCTCCAGCATTTTTGTCTACCTTTGATTTTTCCAGCATCTGCAGTTCTTTCTTAAGCAACGAAGTAGCTCAGCAGTTCAGGCACCATCTCTGGAGAACATGGATAGGTGACATTTCGGGTCGGGACCCTTCTTCAGACTAATTGTAGGGGATGGGGGATAGAAAGCTGGAGGAGAACAGGGGAGTAATAGGGAGTAATCTGGCGAGTAATAGGTGGATGTAGGTGAGGGGGGGTTTTGAAAGGCGGATTGTTGGACAAAGGCCAGAGAAGAAATGGCAAAAGGTGTGAGATAATGATGGAGGAGGTAACAATTGTGAAGTCAGAGGAAGGAATAGTGGAAGGGGAGGGGGAGGGTGAAAATGAGTGAGTCAAACTCCTGTATCCACCTAGAAAGGCTTTGTCCTGCCCCCCCTCTCTTCCAGCATTCTCCCCCAGCACCACAATCAGTCTGAAGAAAGCTCTCGACAACAAAAGTCACCTTTTCATGCTCTCCAGAGATACTGCCTGACCCCAGCATTTTGTGTCCTTTTTTGTAAATCACCATCAAAGTATTGCCCACATGCCATGTATGAAGAAAGTGATGGGCATCACCAACACATTAAAGGAGCCTTGGCTCACCTCAAAGCCAGCCACCCCCCTCACTGGACCCCCATCAGTTTGCCTACCGGACCAACAGGTCTACAGAGGACGCCATATCGGCGGCCCTACACTCTGCCCTGACCCACCTGGACAGCAATAACACCTACATCAGGCTGCTGTTCATTGACTTCAGCTCCGCCTTTAACACTCTCATACCCGCTAGCTTGATCACCAAACTCAGCGGTCTTGGCATCTCCACTTCCCTCTGCAATTGGACACTGGATTTCCTCACTAACAGACCACAGTCTGTTAGGATCAACAACCTCACCTCTTCCACTATAACACTGAACACCGGTGTGCCACAGGGCTGTGTGCTCAGCCCTCTCCTCTACTCCCCTCTTCAACCATGACTGCATCCCTAAGCATGGCTCCAACGCCATCATAAAATTTGCTGACGACACCACGGTGGTAGGACTGATCAGCGACAACGACGAGTCAGCCTACAGGGAGGAAGTCCAGCACCTGACAACCTGGTGTGCCAACAATAACCTCGTCCTCAACTCCCAGAAGACGAAGGAAATCATTGTTGACTTCAGAAAGAACAGAGGGGGCAGACACACCCCCATCCATATAAACGGGACTGAGGTGGAGCGGGTCTCCAACTACAAATTCCTCGGGGTACACATCTCGGAGGATCTGTCCTGGTCCCTCAACACCTCCAAGCTGATCAAAAAGGCGCAGCAACGCCTTTACTTCCTGAGGAGGCTCAAAAAAGCCCACCTGTCCCCCCAGATCCTGACCAACTTTTACCGATGTACCATCGAAAGCATCCTGACCACCTGCTTTACGGTATGGTACAGCAGTTGCACCGTAGCAGACAGGAAGGCACTACAACGGGTGGTGAAAACCGCCCAGCACATCATCGGTGCCCCGCTCCCTGCCATGGATGCCCTCCACCGAAAACGGTGTCTGAGACGGACCGGGAAGATCATCAAAGACCCCTCCCACCCTAACCATGGACTGTTTGCCCTCCTACCATCAGGGAGGCGGTACAGGAGCCTCAGGTCCCGCACTAGTAGGATGAGGAACAGCTTCTATAACAACACCATCACACTGCTGAACTCGGAGTCCCGCCGATAGATTTCTCCAGTCTCTCCGTCCACATTGTCTGCATTCTGTATCTATTTCTATATTGCTATTACTACGAACTGACGCTAAACTGCATTTCGTTGTACCCATACTTGTATCTGTGCAATGACATTAAAGTTGAATTGAAGAGCCGGTGAATAACTTTTTGCAAACCCCAGTTTCTAACATTTGGCTCTTTTATCTGCTTCGGGGCTGGAAGCATTTTAATTAGAAAACTTTCAAGGAGTAGATCATCTCGGTTACAGTGGGGGGTCTGGTTATAGAAGCCAGGAGCCTTTTTAAGAAGCTGCCAGAATCTGTCAACAACCATCTGCTCAAACCTCTGACAAAAATGTCTCCCTGATTGAATAGACCATTCATTTGCAAATATTAATCAAAAATCAAAATATGCAAGAGGAGGAGTGATACAGCAATTTCTGCTCACAGTGAATATAATTGCACGTTGCTTAATATAGAATAATGTGTGGAATGGGATGAAAATGCACACTAATTTAGTGTTTATAAATATCAATGGTTAGAGAAATGTGCAGTGAGGTAAAAGATGCATAAGTTCTTAAAAGGTATTATTTATTCATTGGCAAACTGTGACACGGTCCCCAAACTCATAAATGTGCCTGTCATTGTCTAGCCTAGAACATTAAGTAAATAGAAAGGAGACTCTGACATCCTAAGGGGTTGGACAGGCTAGATGCAGGAAGATTATTCCCGATGTTGGAGAAGTCCAGGACAAGTGGGTCACAGTTTAAGGATAAGGGGGAAATTTTTCAGGACCGAGATGAGAAAAACATTTTTCACACAGAGAGTGGTGAGTCTCTGGAATTCTCTGCCACAGAAGGTAGTTGAGGCCAGTTCATTGGCTATATTTAAGAGGGAGTTAGATGTGGCCCTTGTGGCTAAGGGAATCAGGGGGCATGGAGAGAAGGCAGGTACAGGATACTGAGTTGGATGATCAGCCATGATCATATTGAATGGCGGTGCAGGCTCGAAGGGCCGAATGGCCTACTCCTGCACCTATTTTCTATGTTTCTATGTTTCTATCCCCTACTTGTCATCGAAAAGTAAGAGAGGGTGTGGGAGGTGCCTGACTAGCCTGCCTTCTGTGTGGAAGCTCATGTAACACCCTAAAGCATCTGTGAAACAGCCAAGGACAAAAGAATCTAAACAGATATTTATATTAGTTTAGTTTAGAGGTACAGCATGGAAACAGGCACTTTACCCACCGAGTTTACACCGACTACCAGTCATCCGTTCACACTACTTCTGTCTTATCCCGCGTCTCATCCACTCGCCACAGACTAGGGTTGATTTTACCGAGGCCGATTAACCTGCAAACCCGAACGTCTTTGGGATGTGGGCGGAAAATGGAGCAGCCGGAGGAAACCCATGCAGTCACAGGGAGAATGTGCAAACTCCACAGAGACAGCACGCGTGGTTAGGTTCGAACATGGGGGTCTGGTGGTGTGAGGCAACACCTCTACCAGCTGTGCCACTGTGCCGCTCATTGTAAAAGGTGATGTATAAATGTTGCTTGTATCTCTTTGCCACTCTTCCTTGCAGCTGGTTACAGCGTTTCGAGCTGTAGTCCCCCGTAATGGCCACCACCTATTAGATGCATCCTGATAAAAATCCACTTTGCCTTGGATTCCCTGTTTCTATTTTCTTAATCAAAAAACCTTATCAAAAACCTATGTATGCTACATCAAATTGCCACCCTCATTGACCCTTCTTTTTAAATCCTCAAAAACATAATCAACTATGTGAGTCAAACCTTTCTCATCATAAATCCATGCTGACAACCTTGATGATCTATTAATAAATGGTTGATATTACTATAACAAGCATTGTGCTGACTGATAGAGCCCTGATCCATTGCATTATATCTTAAATTATTTTACTAAATCACCAAATCTCCAGTTCCCCATCATTACACCTGCAGCCAAATATCACTGGAAAATGATAGTCAAGGATTTCCTTTGCTTTTAAGATTTTTACCCAGACCTAGATATTATTCCACTTTTAGCTGTGCCACATACCTCAAGTGTGCATGTGTGTTCTCTCTCTCTCTCTCTCTCTCTCTCCTCTCTTTTTCTTTTCCAAGGACTTTATTCCACAGAATGCATAATACAGCATATCAAAACACATCCAAAGGTAACAATACATCAAGCAAACATTATAGTACAATGGTACATCATTATTTACAATGCGTTCACAGAAGGCCTCCAGAGTCCCCGTGGACACTGCCTGTTCCCTCTCCAGGGACACGCGAGCACGGACATAGGCACGGAAGAGGGGCAGGTAGCCGACTCTTGCGTGACCATCGATTGCCCGCTGCCTGGACCCGCGAATGGTCATCTTGGCCAGGCCCAGGAGCAAACCGACAACAAGGGCCCACCCCCCCCCCCCCCCCCCCCTCCCCCCCGATCGGCTCTCCCCCACTTCCTGCCTTGTGCCCGAACACCAGGATTGTAGGCCTAAAATCCAACCAAAACTTGAGGAACTGCCCCTTCAGATTAATTCTCTCTCTCTCTCTCTCTCTCTCTCTCTCTCTCTCTCTCTCTCTCTCTCTCCCTCTCTCCACTTCTCTCTCTCTCCATCTTTCTCCACCTCTCTCTCTCCACCCTCTCTCTCTCTCTATCCACCCTATTCTCTCTGTCTCCACACTATCTCTCCCTTTCTCTCCATCTCCCTCACTCTCTCTCCCTCTCTCCACCACTCTCCCCTCCCTATGTTTGTCATTTCCTATCCTCCACAATTAATTCCTGTTAGCATCAATACCTGTTTCATTCCCTTCTTCCTTGAAGCCAGGCACAAAAGCTTCCAAACGTTGCTGTTGTGCCCCTCACAGTACACGACACTTCCAGGAGAAGTCAGACACGCACTTTGCAGAGGATTACAGGAGATTTTGAATGTCATTATCATTGGGTGATACATCCTGATCTATTGTTAATTTTTATTTATTCACCTTATCATATTACACACATTTGGCCAAGGCAATGCAAATATATTTTTATGGTTGAAAGATCTTGCACTGACAGTCCGTGCCTGATTTGTCTTCTTGATATTTATGAGCTTCCAGGATACTTAGAGCATCTTCTGTGCTTTTCTTCTGAGTTACCTTGTACTCATTCCATCTCAATGATTTTGTATTTATGTCGCACATTATTATGTCAGATATTGGTATTAAATTCTAACATGTCCATCCGATTGAAAAAATATGCAAATCTCTTCTCAAGTCCTGAACTACATTCTGTGGGTCACAGCCATTCCTATCTTGGTGCAATTTACAAATGTTTTATAATTGTGCTTTTTGAATTCAGAAACCAGGTCAATGATGTAAATGAGAACTGGAAGTTTCAGCAAAGGCCTCTGTGGAATTGCGTACAAGACCTCTCCCTCACGCTCTCTGTTTCCTAATTTCTCATCCAATAACATGCTGTACCCCCAATTCCCAGGGCCTTCAGTTTAATTATAAGTCTTTCATGCAAAAAGACTTTGGAAAGTCTGAATTACACTTTGTCAAAGGGAATTTGACAGTCCTCTTCATCTGTAACATGCACAGCATCATTTGGCTTCTGCAAGTGGGAAATTTAGTAAGAAAGACTAAATGTTCACAATTTATGAAGCACTTTGTCATGTCACTCAATGTGACTCAGAAAGCTTCACATTTGGGACATGTGATTATCAACGTTCTCTTCAAAAGGAATACTGCTTTTTGTGGACTAATTTCCGCACAGCCTCACTTCCTAAAGCTCTTCAGAATTGCTTCCATTGTTTTTCCAGGTGAGGAGTTCAGTTTAGTATATATATATATAAGTGCCCAAAACTCTCTCCATTTGCACATTGGTATCAGAGATGATAGGGAGACTTGCAATAGTACTTGCATCTATGGACAGGAAATGATTAATGTCCCCTCATCAGAACTGCGAAAGATGGAAAACAACATGGTCTAGGTAGTTGAGAAGATGGGGAACAGTGATGGGTGCACTAGCGGGAGTTTCGCTGATAGGGTGAGGCATCATTGATGGTCTGTGATGATTTTCTAATGTTTACCCTGGCTGATCGTTTGACACCACTGGGCCTCTATTCGCTGGAGTTTAGAAGGTTGAAGAGGGACCTCATTGAAGCTTACAGAATAATGAAAGGCATAGATAGAGTGGATGTGGAGAGGATGTTTCCACTAGTGGGAGAGTATAGGACCAGAGGTCATAGCCTCAGAATTAAAGGGCTCTCTTTTAGAAAGGTGGAGAGGAGGAACTTTGTTAGTCAGAGGGTAGTTTATCTGTGGAACTCATTGCCACAGAGGCCTATGGAGGCCGTCAGTGGGTATTTTTAAGGCAGAGATAGACTAATTCTTGATTATAAATAATAATAATAATAATAACTTTTTACGGACTCAAGGTCCAGACAAGGGGCAACATTACATTAAAAAATGCACTGCATCTCAAATATCATAAATATATATAAAATCATGGTAAATCACATTAAAACATCATAATTTATATATTTATGATTAGAACAGGTGTCAAGGGTTATGGGGAGAAGGCAGGAGAATGTGATTAGGAGGCAGAGATCAGCCTTGATTGAATGGTGAGTGGACTCGATGGGCCAAATGGCCTAATTCTACTCCTATCACTTGTGGACTTGAACATGTGGAATCTCCAGATCTTTGGGGCAAAATAATGGATCAACCATTCAAGTTGGAGAAGAGAAGAAATTATTTTTCCCAGGCAGCGCATTGAATCTTTGGAACGCATTACTCAAGACGTACAGGTATATTGGTTAATTGGCTTGGTATAAGTGTCAAATTGTCCCTAGTGTGTGTAAGATAGCATTAATGTGCGGAGATTGCTGGGCGGTGTGGACTCGGTGGGCTGAGGGGCCTGTTTCCATGCTGTATCTCTGTATATCTGTATCTATAACTCACAAATATGGGACACAGTTACAAGATAATGGTCCGATCATTTAAAACTAAACTGCATTGAAATATCTGTGCTCCCAGTGTGGTGGATCTCTGGAGTTCTCTGGCCCTCCTGGCTGATGGAGGCCAGATCACTAGATATTATTTAGTTGGAGATAGATAAATTGAGGAAGGTTGAAGAATTGAGGGATGAGGAATTGACACTGATGAGGAATTGAGGTCCAGCATTGTTCCAGTCAGAAACTTACAAAATTCTTAAGGGGTTGGACAGGCTAGATGCAGGAAGATTGTTCCCGATGTTGGGGAAGTCCAGAACAAGACGTCACAGTTTAAGGATAAGGGGGAAGTCTTGTAGGACCAAGATGAGAAAAACATTTTTCACACAGAGAGTGGTGAATCTCTGGAATTCTCTCCCACAGAAGGTAGTTGAGGCCAATTCATTGGCTATATTTAAGAGGGAGTTAGATCAGGGGGTATGGAGAGAAGGCAGGTACAGGATACTGAGTTGGATGATCAGCCATGATCATATTGAATGGCGGTGCAGGCTCGAAGGGCCGAATGGCCTACTCCTGCACCTACTTTCTAGGTTTCTATGTTTCTATGATCATATTGAATGGTGGGGTCGACTTGAGGGACCCGGTGACTTACTCCTGGCGGCGTAGACTCGATGGGCCGAATGGCCTCCTTCATCTCCAATGATTTATGAACTCCTGCTCCTATTGTTTTCTGTTCTTGGTTATCATGAAAGAACACAGAGCACGTGGATTTCCAGCACTTCCACAGCTGCTGCTGGTTGCTTGGAAATATGGAGAAAGTAGATTGGAAATTCTGATTTTTTTTCATCTAGATTAACCTCCTGTAGTGCAACAATTCATTCTTGTTAACTGCTACAAACTTGCAGTGCGTTGACTCAATCTAAAACAGCGGGAACCTGGAACCAGAGGCAACATAAGGGAAACTGGTTTCAAAGCTGCCAGTGAGAAACTGCCAAGGAATGGACAGTCGGAAATCATCGCGAAGCTACGGAACTTCACTGAAACACATCTCAGTGACTTAAAAAAAAAAGAATAACAGCAACAAAATCACACATTTCAAAATAACACTCAAAGCTATCAATTAAAGTATCCTTTGTGCATTAATAGATTCATTAAAGTTTCTATTTCAATGCCTCAGGCTAGCCTGGAATTCACAGCCTCCACTGATTATTTTTCTCAATAGCGATCAAAGTTACAAATAATGGATTTTGAGCCTCTACAGTTTAATTTGTTTCTCCATATTGTATATACCTAACAAATGTTCTCATGGCTTTGAGCGATTGGCTTTTTTTCTCTCTGTTACTGTCCATCCATCCCCTCCTTGCATCTGACGCTGACTGCAGCTGCATACACCCATTGATATTGAGAGAGGTTTGAGGCGGCAAAAGAGCTGAGAGCTGTTTAATGGCTTTATGGAGCAACCAAGAAATCTGCAATAACACTACGCCAGCAACTCTGACAGTATAAATAATTAGTTATCGCCACTCTTGGATGCTTAATTACTTTTTTTTTATTGCTTGCTTTTATGTCCTCATGCCTGATAACACTGGAACTGGTAAACAGCCCAAAAGCGGATGAAGCACCAAATTAACTGATCGAAAGCATCTGCTAATGTGGTCAGCAGATAGTGAGGAATTGTACAATCGAGATTGGAACGCGGGTTGGTGTGCGGTGGGGTTAGGGGTCGGGGTGAGTCTGTTGTTTGAGCAGAAGGATGGATCACAGCTGGGGACGAATGTTAGTGTATCCAGAAACCAGTTGCAACGTTCCAACTCCTAGGTTTGACTCGACCGTCTATAGCTGTTGGATCGTATCTGCTCCGAAGAGCTAGATTAGCACACTGAGTACTTGCCTGAAGTTCCCATCTTTAAATTAAGGATAAATGAATATTTTAGAAACTAAACAAATATTATAAATATGTCAGGTCAGACAGATATAAATCATATTTCCTCTTGCAATAGAATGTGGGCTTTCAACCCATAGAGTTTACATTAGTACTCAAAATGATCCCATCAATTCCATTTCCCCACTCACCTCATACAATATAGATCATGGAAAAGTAAAGCATAGGAACAGGCCCTTCAGCCCACAATGCCCATGCCAAACATGCCAGGTTAAGTGAATCTCTTCTCCTTGCACATGATCCATATACCTCATTCCCTGTATATCCATATGCCTATCTAAAAGCCTCTGAAATGCCACTATAATATCTGTCTCCCCTAGGTGCAGGAGTAAGCCATTCGGCCCTTCGAGCCAGCACCGCCATTCAATGTCATCCCCAATCCTGATCATCCCCAATCAGTACCCCGTTCCTGCCTTCTCCCCATATCCCCTGACTCCGCTATCTTTAAGAGCCCAATCTAGCTCCCTCTTGAAAGTATCCAGAGAACCGGTCTCCACCGCCCTCTAAGGAAGAGAATTCCACAGACTCACAACTCTCTGTGAGAAAAAGTGTTTCCTCGTCTCCGTTCTAAATGGCTTACCCCTTATTCTTAAACTGTGGCCCCTGGTTCTGGACTCCCCCAACATCGGGAACATGTTTCCTGCCTCTAGCGTGTCCAAACCCTTAACAATCTTATACGTTACAATAAGATAGCCCCTCATCCTTCTAAACTCCAGAGTGTACAAGCCCAGCCGCTCCATTCTCTCAGCATATGACAGTCCCACCATCCCGGGAATTAACCATGTAAACCTACGCTGCACTCCCTCAATAGCAAGAATGCTCTAGTCTTTGACATTTCACCCTGGGGGAAAAGGTTCTGACTGTCAACCCTACCTATGCCTCTTATAATTGTATATGCTTTTATAGGCCTCCCTTCAGCCCCCACACTCCAGAGAAAACAATCCAACCTCTCCCTATAGCTAATACCCCAAATCCAGTAGCATTCTGGTAAGTCTGAAGAAGGGTCTTGACCCGAAACGTCACCCATTCCTTTTCTCCAGAGATGCTGCCTGTTCCACTGAGTTACTCCAGCATTTGGTGTATAACTTTGATTTAAACCAGCATCTGCAGTTCTTTCCTAAGCATCTGGTAAACCTCTTCGGCACCCTCCGAAAAGCCTCCACATCCTTCCTGTATGGGGTGAGCAGAAACGCACACAATCATCCAAATGTGGTCTAAATAAAGTGGTATAAAGCTGCTGCATGACTTCCTGACTCTTATACTCAATCCACTGGCCTATGAAGAGAAGCATGCCATATACCTTATTTCCCATCCTGGAACCTATTCTCTCTGAGGTGCCCAATCCTTTATGCAGTGACTTTATTGCAATTGTATCCAATTGTTGGATACAATACAAAAGGGTTTCTGCATGTGTACAGACAATGCAGAATATCCTGTGTTGGTACCATTGAGATGCAAAAATACTTGCAGATTTGTACAGCACATGGATTTGGATACAGGATATTTCTGTGACCTTTTTTCTGAGGTCTGATGGACTGTTTTTACATTTCTACTGCATGGAATTATCGATTTGAACAATTTGCAGCAGGAAACCTTGTACCTTGGACCTTGTGTTCATCACTTCCGTAGAGTCCGCCATACTGGAAGTAGGACAATTTTTACATTTATCAAGCCAATTAACCTACAAACCAGTACGTCTGTGGGAGGAAACCGAAGATCTTGGAGAAAACCCATGCAGGTCACGGGGAGAACGTGCAAACTCCGTACAAACAGCACCCGTACTCGGGATCGAACCCGGGTCTCCGGCGCTGTATTCGCTGTAAGGCAGCAACTCCACCGCGGCGCCAGCGTGCCTTGTCACGCTTGTTGTCCTTGTCACACTGGATGAATGCCAAGAAGGTGAGAGACTGTACAGCGAGAAATGTGGCAGCCATACAGTCGAATGTCATTTCCTTCCTTCTGCAATGTACCTTCTTCATCCCGGGGTGTCACATTTCCACTTCCAATTTTGCGACTTAGGTCAGGTAAGAATCCACATATACCTCCTTTCCCACCAGCCCTCTCTCATCCAGCTTCTTCCCCATTGACCCCATCGCTCCATCACCGACACATTCTTCCGTCAAATCCCCCCATTGTTATCAACTACCTGCCTCCCCTCCCTTATTTGGTTCCATCATCTACCTTCCTTTCCCACCAGACTCTCTGCCGACCCTGGCTACGTTTACCAATCACGTCGCAAACTCTGATGCTATCTTCACCCCTGTGTCCCTGACCTGACTCCATCCACCAGAACCATCTCCTGCTGCTTCTTGTGTCATCCTCCCACCCCTCTATACTGGCCATCTCACCTCTACCCTTTCACTCCAGATGCAGTATCTTGACCCAAAACCTCGACTGTCCATTTATTTGCCTCCACAGATATTGCCCCGACCTGTTGAGTCCGTTCTGGTCGAGCCACAGAGAGATAGAACAAAGAAGTTAATTGACGATCTGAAACATCTGAAAGTCTCTTTACGCGACGGCTCTGTAATCCACCAATATTAACTTGCTTTTCTAGAACATTTTCACTGTACAACCCAAAGCACCTAAAACATGTAGTTATGCAGCACCGAAACAGGCCCTTTGGCCCAGCTCATCTAGCTCATCCATGCTGGCCAAGTTGCCCAACATGCCCGCTAGTCTCACATGTCCGCACCTCAAAGGAGTATTACTTGAAGGAGTTATATCATTTGAAGGAGTATAACCAAAATTAATAAGGAGGGTTTTTTTGTTGTTGCATTTTATGTGTTCACGGTATATGGCTGTCAATGGCAGTATCCATCCCTGTTCACTGTCCGTCCCAGATTATTACCAAGTTGAGGCCACAATTAGTGGGTCTGAGGTCACGTACGTCAGACCCAGTAACAATGACGCATGTCTTTCCCTGAGGCATGTAAGTGAAAAATCCTGTGATGCAATACTCACTGTTGCTAAGGATAGCTTTATTTTAATATTTTCAGATTTTTATAATTGCTTTAACTTAAACCCCCATTCAAACTCAATCTCCTGATTAATGGACTGGAATTCTGTATGCAAGTCAATAGTTCCATTACTATGCCCTGGGTTTTATTGAATGTTTATAAATAAGGAGCAAGAGTGAAAGAATTTGGGAGTTCCAATGTTTTATATAGCCAAACTAAAGCACAAATGCAATTGGCGGAGCAATTAAAATATGGGATGAAGAGGGGAGCACAAATCAAGGAGTGTTGTTTTTCTGCTGTCGGCAGTCAATTGCTCTCGTCCTTTCATTAAGTACTCCTTGTCACATTCTGTGGGCTTTTAGTGAGTCATGTTGGAAGGTGTTTAAATTTCTGTTCATTTCAATAACCATTGTTAATAATCTAATAAGCTTCTGAAATACCCTGAATCCCTACGAACTAAATAACACTACTTATTGACAGTCATTATCTGTTTGAGGTTGCTCTGAATCCCTTCGACCAGACCTGAATGTGCAAATGAAAATTAATTATCATGCTTCATTAATATGACAAAAAGATGTGATTTGTTCGAATCAATTAGTACTTTTCTTAAATTTATTTACCTGTCAGTTTGATTGATTGTTTCATCAAATTAAGTTTCTGCAGTTAATTATGCTCTTCTATTTCAAATATCTTTCTGGACTCGTCCAACATTGGGAACATTTTTCCTGTATCTAGCTTGTCCAGTCCTTTTATAATTTTATATGTTTCTATAAGATCCTCATCCTTCTAAACTCCAGTGAATACAAGCATAGTCTTTTCAATATTTCCTCATATGACAGTCCCGCCATCCGAGGGATCAATATCGTGAACCTACGCTGCACTGCCTCAATCACAAGGATGTCCTTCCTCAAATTAGGAGAACAAAACTGTACACAATACTCCAGATGTGGTCTCACCAGAGCCCTATACAACTGCAGAAGAACCTATCTACTCCTATACTGAAATCCTCTTGTTTTGAAGGCCAACATTCCATTAGCTTTCTTCACTGCCTGCTGTACCTGCACGCAAACTTTCAGTGACCGGTGTACAAGGACGCCCAGGTCTCGCTGTACCTCCCCCTTACCTAACATAACCCCGTTGAGATAATAATCTGCCCCCTTGTTTTTGCCGCCAAATTGGATAACCTCACATTTATCTATATTATACTGCATCTGCCACGCATCTGTCCACTCACTCAACCTGTCCAGGTCACCCTGCAACCTCCTAACATCCTCTTCACAGTTCACACTGCCACCCAGCTTTGTGTCATCCGCAAACTTGCTAGTGTTGCCCCTAATTCCCTCTTCCAAATCATTAATATATATGGTAAACAGTTGCGGCCCCAACATCGAGCCTTGCGGCACTCCACTCGCCACTGCCTGCCATTCTGAAAAGGACCCGTTCACTCCTACTTTTCGCTTCCGGTCTGCCAACCAATTTTCTATCCAAGGTGCACAAAATGCTGGAGAAACCCAGCGTGTGCAGCAGTATCTATGGAGCGAAGAAGATAGGCAATGTTTTGGGCCGAAACCCTTCCTCAGACTGATGGGGATTTTCTATCCATGTCAACACCCTGCCCCCGATACTCTACCCCCAATGTGCTCTAATTTTAGTCACCAGTCTCCCGTGCGGGACCTCGTCAAAGGCTTTCTGAAAGTCTAGATAAACTACATCCACTGGCACCCCTTCATTCATTTTACTTGTCACATCCTCAAAAAATTCCAGAAAAATGTATCGTGCACTGAACATTATTCATGTTATTCCCTTCATCTTGTGTCTGCACACTGTGGATGACTCGATTGTAACCATGTATTGTCTTTCTGCTGACTGGTCAGCATGCGGCAAAAGCTTTTCACTGGACCTCAGTACACGTGACAATAAACTGAACTCAAACTCACCATCAATATCTAAATGAGAAATAGTCTGTGCCTTCCTTAAACTGGTGATATTTAGTTGTGCCGTGCAATCTTGAGGCCCTTATTTCTTTCTTGTTGATATTGTTCATGCTTATCATTTCAATTTGTTAATAATATATGAAAGGATGTAACAGGGAGGAGTTTCACGAAGAGGCAGTTAAATGGACATCACCTCATTTAATGGTTCTTGATGGCTGAAGTATCGTGAGGTTAATAACTGCACCTAATGTTGAACCTGCCTGTTTTGGAGTGCTAGGTTCCGTATATTTTCTCAAATGGGTGCCTGGTGCTGAATACAAGTGTTTCATTTTATAAGGAGTCAACAGATGTTGAATTCTATCATAAAACTCGGTAGCTGTTTGATTATTTAAGTGAGCTGGTGGCCGCAGAGCATCCTCATTAAGAAAGTTGATTCTCATGATGAATTATTCAAGGCTGTGTCAGACAACCGGGTGGGGGAGTAAACAGATTATCTTGGGAAGGACACAGTGATCCTAAGGTTTGCAGACAGACGTGTGTGCAAAGATGGCCTTGAACAGTCATTCTAGTTCCTTCATTAATAATTCCTTCATATGGAGATAAATCTATGCCTGCAGCCAATGAATATGTGTCTATCATTTTTTTGGAATGCCTCTTTGACCTTTGTATGTTCAAGGATAATGGGTGGTTTAAAACCGAAAGACATGGAAATTGAAAGACACCAAATAAATCAGTTTTTGAGAGAATGTGTGCGAGAGAGAGAGAGGGAGAGAGACATACAGTATTGACACAGGCCCTTTGGTCCATCTCATCCATGCCAACCAAGATGCCCCATCTAAACAAGTCCCTTTTGCCTGTGATTGGCCTAAATCCCTGTAAACCTTTCCTATCCTTGTACCTGTCTAAGGTTCTTGTAAATATTGTTATTGTATCTGCCTCAACCACATTCTCAGGAAGCTCATGCCTTTAACCCATTACCCATTCAGCAAAAATATTGTCCATTGGATTCCTATTAAAAAAACTCCCTCTCACCTTGAACATATGTCCTCTTGTTTTTGATTCCCTGGATAAAAGACTCTGCATTCACTCTATCTACATGTATTCCCCAATCTTACATGTATTCCCCAAAGCCTCAATGCTTCCCTGCAACATGTACTTACCCAAATAAATAATAGTAACAGATAAAAGTAAAAGGCTTTCACCAAGAACCCTCAACCAGAACCCTACGTCCACCTGTTTATCTATTTGCTTCTCCCCAGTAGGCTCAGGACAGTAAACCCACGTGATCATGGGGACAACGTACAGACTCCGTAAAGACAGCACCTGTAGTCAGGATCGAACCCGCGTCTCTGGCGCTGTAAGGCAGCAACTCTACCGTTGCCTACGGTGTCGTCCTATTGTGTGGAGGAATCTGCTCTGGAAATGCTACATTCTCAGAAGATGTTTCTATCACTCGCTCCTTGTGGCTGAACCCCGCCAACGGTCACGTGAACGGCATAAACACTGCGGGAAATGTTCATGCTTCCATTTCCCCGAGTGTGCTTTCCCACAAATGGCGGCTCATCCTCAACACGTGGCTATCCAGGACACAGAGAACTCAAAGCCTTGAATAGACTCTGCTGCCCCTCCATTCCTACATATTTTTTTTTCCTCAAGAAAGACCACAAGCACTTCTTTTTCAGTTGAGTTGATGATTTTTTGTCTTTAATTGTTCAGAATGTAATTACATTTATAATCGCGTTTGTCTTAGTTTTAAATTGCCCTTCTTTGCAACATCTTTGGCAGATCTGCTCCAGTGACACTTCAAGATATCAAAACTATATTTATATACTGATTTCATGTGAGGTTAATTACAGCGACTGAAAGCAGCTTGAAGATTAATTCAAAGTGGGAAATGTACAAGCACCTGAGTGTCAGCAAACATCAGTAACGACTGGCAACTAAACATACTGGTTTCAGATTGTCCTGATATTCCGCAATTGTCCTGTGCCATCAGTGGAACAGGCCAGTGTACAAGTCAATCCATCGATAGATGTAGGCTGAATTTCCTATTAGAAAACTACGAGCTTTTGGTTCCAAAATGCAAAAAAAAATTAAAGGGTCTCCCTCTAAAGCGCACTCTGTTACGTTAAATAAAGTTGGGTCTGAGGATGTTGGATCAAGGCGGAGAAGGTGAAACGTCGCACTGCGGTGATTCAGCAACATTCGTAAGGCTGGAGGTGAAAACCACCACTTTGAGGGCAGACATTCTATGCAGTTAGGTCAATCTTGTTTCCATTATCCCTGGTCTGAAGAAGGGTTTCGACCCGAAACGTTACCCATCCCTTCTATCCAGAGATGCTGCCTGTCCCGCTGAGTTACTCCAGCTTTTTGTGTCTATTCCTGGTATGGATGCTGAGAATGACTTCCAGCAGATATGGCATCCTGAATGCAAGCAATACATGTCTTTCTTATCTTTCAGCTATCTTCGACAGTCTCCTCCGATCTTATCTTGATGTTTGGACCTTGGGTTAATTGGAAATTACCCTCAAATATGTCTGCAGATATTTATAATCATATATGGTTAAAGTGCACACTGTCAAATTTTATTAAAGGCCATTTTTATACATTTTGTTTATACATAGTCCCCCCCCCCCATTTCAGGGCACCGTAATGTTTGGGACATATGGCTTCACAGGCGTTTGTAATTGCTCAGGTGTGTTTAATTGCCTCCTTAATGCAGGTATAAGAGAGCTCTCAGCACCTAGTCTTTCCTCCAGTCTTTCCATCACCTTTGGAAACCTTTATTGCTGTTACAGAGGCTACACTACAAGATGCAAACCACTGGTTTGCCGCTAAAATAGGATGGCCGGGTTACAGTTTGCCAAGAAGTACATAAAAGAGCAGCCACAGTTCTGGAAAAAGGTCTTGTGGACAGATGAGAAGAAGAATAACATATTAGAGTGATGGCAAGAGCAAAGTATGGAGGAGAGAAGGAACTGCCCAATATCCAAAGCTTACCACCTCATCTGTGAAATACGGTCGTGGGGGTGTTATGGCTGGGCATGTATGGCTGCTGAAGGTACTGGCTCATCTATCTTCATTGATGATACAACTGTTATGGTAGTAGCATCATTAATTCTGAAGTGTATAGACCCATCCTATCTGCTCAAGTTCAAACAAATGCCTCAAAACACATTGGCCGGCTGTTCATTCTACAGCAAGACAATGATCCCAAAATACTGCAAAGGAGGCTTTCAAAGCTAAAAAATGGTCAATTTCTGAGTGGCCAAGTCAGAAGAGAAAACTGCTGAAGAGAAAACTGAAGGGGACTAGCCCCCAAAATAAGCATAAGCTAAAGATGGTTGCAATACAGGCCTGGCAGAGCATCACCAGAGAAGACACCCAGCAACTGGTGATGTCCATGAATCGCAGACGTCAAGCAGTCACTGCATGCAAAGGATATACAACAAAATACTAAACATGACTACTTCCATTTACATGACATTGCTGTGTCCCAAACATTATGGTGCCCTGAAATGGGAGAACTATGTATAAACACTGCTGTAATTTCTACATGGTGAACACAAAATGTATAAAAATGGTCTTTATTAAAATCTGGCAACGTGCACTTTAACCACATGTGATTTTTTTCTATTACAAATCACAAATTGTGGATTACAGAGGCAAATGAATAAATTATGGGTCTGTCCCAAAAATTATGGAGGGCTTCCTGGTGAGGCAATTAAACATGCCTGTCATTAAAATCTATTCACATCCGATGCAGTAACTGGTGCTGCCACCTCTCCCTGGAACAATGTATATTCTTCCTCTTGGTCATGACTCTCCGGATACAGAGTGCGTTTGTCTTTTAACCCTTACTTTTCATTGCGTCTTATGAAACTTTCAGTGCTTTGACCACACCAGACATCAAAAAACATGCATTTATTTCAAATGATTATAACATGACGGTGATACGGTGATACGGCGCCATAACGATGGCGCAGCAGTTGAGTTACTGCCTTACAGCGCTCGCGCGCCAGTGAACCCGGGTTCGATCCCGACTACGGGTGCTGTCTGTACGGAGTTTGTGTGTTCTTCCCGTGAACGCGTGAGTTTTCTCCGAGATCTTCGGTTTCCTCCCACATTCCAAAGACGTTGTGGGATATTCGGCTTGGTATAAATATAAATTGTTCCTCGTGTGTGTAGGATAATGTGTGGGGATTGCTGGTTGGTGCGGACTTGGTGGGCTGAAGGGCCTGTTTTCGCGCTGTATCTCTAAACCGAAACTTAAAATAACTAATTAACCTTTGATTTTACAATATTGTTTACAATGTTATAAAATTCACAATATTGTTAACTATTAACTTTTAATATATTATTGATAAATAAATTAGGACATGCACATAGATAGGCAGAGTGAGGAAGAAGCCCTTCCAGTGTAAAGTGATTAAGCACTTGGTGTTTAGTGGTGACACCTCGTTCAGTTTAGTTGATTATAAACTGATTATTTGTGTTTAGTTTATTGTCCACTGATTATTTTCGTTGATTGTACACTATTGACACACTGCTAAACCAGGAGTAACACTTCTTTCACCTACTTGCCTCCAAGATATTTTGTGACATAAAAATTACTTCTTTCACCCTTTCCTCGCAATGTCATTACTTGGTTTCTTGGCTTCAGACCACGTTTAAGATTTGAAGTAATCAATTGTTCAAAGCTGGCTTGCAAATACCGTTCAGAATGCTTGAAATTAAAGCAATATGAAAAGAAATTGATTTTTCATATTTTGGTTAAATTGTGCAGAAGATATTATTTTGGAGCGTGAAGCGAATTATTACTGACATTGAGAAATGAACCTTGGTGAGATATGGGTTGGGGTGACTCTGTGGCTGCTGCCAGCTTTTTCCTGCCAGGTGGTAAAGTGGAAATGTATAAAACGTTAAAATCTGGCATCACAAACCCGTTACCAAGCCATTGTGCAACTGATTTGGTGTCTTATGCATGGATGTATTGTGAATTGGACAGCATGTTGAGTGTGAAGGAATTGTCCACCAGAATTAGGCAAAATGGCCCAATCCAGACACCAGTCAGGATCCGATCTTGAGTGTGTAGGAAGGAGCTTCAGATGCTGCTTTACACCGAAGATAGACAAAAAATGCTAGAGTACCTCAGCGGGTCAAGCAGCATCTCCGGAGAAAAGGAATAGGTGACGTTTTGTGTCAAGATATCAAGGTCAGTTTATTGTCACATGTACCACTTAAGGTACAGTGAAATTCAAATTACCATACGGCCATACTAAAAAAAAAGCAACAAGACACACCACGACATAAAAGTTAACATAACCATCCACCACAGAAGATTCCCCACGTTCCGCACTATGATGGAAGGTAATAAAGTCCAAACTTCTTCCTCTTTTATTCTCCTGCGGTTGGGGCAGTCGAACCATCCGCAGTGAGGGCGATCGAAGCACCCGCAGCCGGCAGTCGAAGCCCTGCTTCAGGACGATCGAAGCTCCCGCGTCGGAGCGGTCGAAGCTACTGCGGCTTGGAGTTTGCCAAGTCAGTCTCTAACCAGAGGTCACGAGCACTGCGATGTTAAAGTCCGCAGGCTCCCACGGTTGGAGCCCCAGAGTCGATCCCCGACAGGGATCATGAGCTCCGTGATGTTAAGTCCGTAGGCTCCCGTGGTGGAGATCCCGAAGTCGGTCTCCAGCAAAGACCGGCAACTGCTCGATGTTAGGCCGCAGTGCGGATGGAGATACGATACAGAAAGAAATTGCATCAAGGTAAGAGATTAGAAAAAGTTTCCCCCAACTCCCTCCCCACCCCGCACATAAAGCAAGTTAAAGAACACTAAAAAGATATTTAACACATACAAACAAACAACAAGGAAGGAAGGGACAGACAGACTATTGGCGAGGCAGCCATTGCTGGCGCCACCCGGTGTGTCGAGACACTTCTTCAGACTGAGAGGGGTTGAGTGGATCCATCTTCTGATCCTGGGTTACTGCCTGTACTAGATTCAACATTGGAGTTAGTATTTAACATGGGAGCTGCTATTAAGCACACTTGATGGATCGAGTGTGGAGCACCAGGAAGAACCTTTACCAATGTACTTTGAAGCAATTATCATTTGATTGAGGTTAGCCATTGATTGACTTCCACTGTATGTTACTTTGAGATGTCTAGTATTTGAAGGTTCTTTATTGTTCCTGAAATGCACAGGAAACATTGCACAAGCAGCTGACAGCTTGTCTTTTGTGTAAAGCTCCTGTGATCATTGGTACTCCTAGATCTGAAGGCTTGAGGTGACTGTTCCTCTTGACACTCAGCTGAGAGAAAGAGGAGAGTGGGAGGAGGGAGGGGAGAAGGGCTCTCGTTAGAGGAATGTTAGCAAGGCACAATGACTTTCATTAAGGATGTTCTCACTGAAATATACTGCATAGCCCAGCAGGTCAGCACAGCGGCACTGCACATAGACCCACTGTCTCACAGTGCCAGAGACTCAGGCTTAATCCTAACCTCAAGGGCTGTCTGTGAAGAATTCACATGTTATACCTTTGACCGTCCGGGTTTCCTCTGGGTGATCCAGCTGCCACCCGCATACCAAAGACGAGCAGGTTGGTAGGTTAATTGGCCACTGTAAATTGCTCCGAGTGTGTGTATGAGAGGAGCTGTTGAAAATTTGAGGAGAATGAGAAATGAATCAAGGATGAGAGTGAATTTAGTCATTAGTCGGTGTGGATTGGCTGCATTCTATCTCTCTATCTCTCTATCTCTCTATGACTCTTCATTTAGAAATGAACCTCAAACCACAACTGATTCCTGTTACCCCCAGGTATGATTCAAGGAGTTGTCATAAAGGAAACAAGGCTCCCCAAAACTAGAACAATAGCAAAAGATATAAAAGCTAATGCAATGTCTACTTTATACTCTTCGAAGAAAACGGTATTATTAATGTACAAGTAGCTGGAGAATTATGAGTTTCATTTGGATGCAGGGCGCAGTCTCCTTTGATCTCAAGGCATAGTTCTCAGTGAAGACCAGGTCTCTATCAGAGAAAAATGAAGCAACTGCATCTTGCCCAGAGATCAAACTGGGTAATCTCTAGAGGTAGACACAAATTGCTGGAGTAACTCAGTGGATTTAGGTACCATATCTGGAGACAAAGGATGGGTGACAGGCAGCATCTCCAGTGATACTGCCTGACCTGCCGAGTTACTCCAGCATTTTGTGTCTATCTTTGGTATAAACCAGCATCTGCAGCTCCTTGTTTCTACTGGGTAATCCCTAGTCTCTAGTACTTATGAGTGTTGATGCAGATTCGATTCCTCATTAGTATAATTGTCTATTCATTGTTAATATTTTTACATAAATAAAGATAGAAATTGATGCCAATACTCAGCAACTCAGGCAGCATCTGCGAGAAGAGAGACAGAGTTAACATTTAAGCTGCAGAGAGGGTGGGGGAAAAATGGATAGGACAAAGGAAATGTCTGTGTAGTGAGGCCAGAGTTTCCTTCACCAACTTACATCCCACTCATTATCTCTCTTTCCCAGTTCTGAGACAGAATCTTGAAACAAAATTGTTAAACGGGTTGTCCCACTGTACGAGCTAATTCAAGAGCTCTCCCGAGTTTAAAAAAAATCAAACTCGTGGTAAGTACGTAGAATGTACGTAGCGGCTATGCCGGAGCTCGGGACGTCTCTTAACGGCTCATAACGCTAACAGCAGGTACTCGGGAAACGCGGTAAGCTCGTGAAGACTCGTGAAGATTTTTCAACATGTTGAAAAATGTCCACGAGAGCCCCGAGTACCTACGAGCGGCTATTACCGTAATTCCCCAAGTTCGAATCAGGGGAAAGTCGGGAGAACTCTTGAATTAGCTCGTACAGTGGGACAGCCACATAACTTTGTTTCTCTTTTCTCTTTCCCCAGATGCTGCCTGACCTGCAGAGTACTTCCAGAATGTTCTGTCTTTATTTCATAATCCCAGCACGTGCAGTTATTTGATTTTCATTTTTTCTTGATATTTTACAAATAAAGAAACGAGGATTGGTTAAGATTTGGGATCAGCTTCAAATCTGTTACACACCTTAACCTTTTGATACACATCTCTCTTAATATCTAACTCACACTAGCGGAGACTGGCCATCTGAATGACAGTATGTGATTGCAAGAGTTATCCAAGAGCCCAACAATGTTCATGATGACCCATCCCCCACCACAAGGTCGGGTCTGCTTGTTGGCCAACTTTCAACTCCCTTCAGCTTTCTCTCAGATATCTGCTCATATCTGAGAGAAATAGTACTCATAAAAATTGTATTCGCCACTTGTCAGCCTGAGTCTACTCGGGCTGACAAGTGGCGAATACTATTTATATCAAACATTGGATCCCAGGGATTGCATAAGCACCTCATAATAACACTTAGTATCATTGCTATTGATAATCTCTGGTCATCAACACCCTTGACCAGGTGAAGCAGCCCCTTTAATGCCTTAGCAACCAAAGCAAGATGGGTGAAAGGGTTAAAAGGTGCTGGTGGCTCTCTCTGCTCTCTACCAGGGCACCAATGTGTGGCGGGGTGGTCTTCATTTGCTTGGTTAGTTACGACTGCTGCACAGCTCAGAAATTCCTTGCACATGATCCTTGATGAATTCCTTGCAGCCACCTTCATCAGCCCCCTCACCCCCTCGTCCCTTGCTTCAGCGTAGACTTCCAACTCTTCCACCGACAGTGCTTTGGCACCTGCTTTGCGGCTGTGAGACGCCCACAGAACCATCGAGCTTCTGGAGGAATGTTGCTTTAAAATGCGTCTGGCTGCTCTTTCGTGGGATGTAAAACCGACAGAACTGGGAGAAGTTACAACCATCAAGCTGGCTGCCTGTGACATCCCAACTGACCCCACTGTGGATTCCATGGCAAATTTTCACGAATTGTGTGCAGAATAGAGTCTGAATATTCTTGATAACAATAGGAGACTGAAAAGTTATTTGAATAATTCAAGCCTCCTACACCAAAAAGCTTCAGAACAAAAAAAAAAAATTCTAATTACAGCAGTGCGGTACGAGGAGGTAGTGGGCGGTGTAGCCATCTGTAACACCTTCTGAGTCGAAAGGTCACATTGGAGGTTCCTCCGCTTTATAATTCATTACTCAGGAGGTGCCTGTCACTGGCAAGGCTGGAGTTTAATGTCCATCTTCAGCCACCTTGAGAAGGGGAATGTAAACCTCCTCAGCCGCACATTCAATGCAGGGAATTTTGCTATTTTGAGAGAAAGGGTACAGTTTTATTTCCATGTGGAGGAAGGAACTGCAGATGCTGGTTTACATCGAAGAGAGACACAAAATGCTGGAGTGCTCCGGTTCCTCCCACCACTCAAAGACATATAGTTTGGGACATTGATAAGTTACTGATCAACTACTGTAAACTGTTTGAAGTGCGTGGATGAGTGTTGGACGGAGCCAGCTTTCATTCACAGACTGATTGTAGGAGGGGGGAACGAAAGCTGGAAGAGAGGAGATGCAGGACAAAGCCTGGCAGGTAATGGGTTGATGCAGGTGGACAAAGACCAGTGACGAAAATGCAGAAGGTGCGAGACAAAAAGATGGAAGTTGTGAATTGTGAAGCTAGAGGAAGGAATGTAGGAGGAAGTGGAGGGGGAGGGGAGAAATAGGTGCATGTGCAGGTAGTGCACTGGGGAGGAAGATGGGTGGGGACGGGAGTGTGGCGAAAGAAAAGAGAGGGGGAGGGTTTGTAATTACCTCAAATTGGAGAATTCGATTTTCAGACCATTGGGTTGTAAGCTACCTAAGCTGAATGCGAGATGTAGATGCGAATGCGAGTTGTTTCTCCAGTTTGTGCATGTCTGCACTCTTTCAGTGGAAGAGGCCCTGAACAGAAAGGTCAGTGGGGGAATGTGATGAGGAGTGGTTAGCAACCGGGAGATCCAGAAGGCCTTGGCAGATTGATCGCAAATGTTCGGCTGAGTTCATGCCTTGGTCTCGCCAATGTACAGGTGGCCATATTGGCAACACTGGATGCTGTAGATGAGGTTCGAGGCTCTTTAGCATAATCTAAAATAAAGGCATAAAAAGCCAAAAATAAAACCAGCAGATCAGCCAAGCATCGGTGGTACGGGAAGCAAAGTTAACATTCCTGTTAATTAAATCAGTGAGGCCACACGCAAATTGGAGGAACAGCAACTCATATTTCTCTTGGGCAGCTTCCAAGCCAGCAGTATGAATATTGATTTCAAGTAACCCTTGCATTCCCTCTCTCTCCGTCCCTCCCCCACCCTGGTCATCCTGCTAGTTTCACCCTCTGTATCCTTTCGTTATCACCTCTTCCCCAGCCAACAATGAACCATTGTGGGCTCCATCTTTCCTTGGTCACCGGTGCTTGCTCTGATTCGTTCTGTACCTTTTCATACCTCTAGTTTCTCTCCCTTAACTCTCAGTCTGAAGGAGGGTCTCAACCCGACACGTCACCTATTCCTTTTCTCCAGAGATGCTGCCAGACCCGCTGCGTTACTCCAGCATTTTATGTCCATCTTTAACACGTCAATGGCATCTCATTAGTTATGAAATTACCTGAACCTGTTAACCTGTAGAGTATTTGCAGCATTTCCTGCAGCCAGTCCAACAGAATCAGGCTCTCCTCACAAATGAAAGGTTCCAGCCTGAGCAGCGTTGATACCAACTACAGAGGAGGTTAATGTTATCTTCCTCTGAATAATGGGGTGCTCTGCATTAAAGGGCCTGTCCCACCAACATGCGATTGCTGGTCGCTTGAGGCGTACGGCCGTGCGGGGCTGGCCCCTCTTCGATCACCGGAGACTCTGGTCTCTGAGAAAATTCATGTCAGCCATCTGCTTCTGTGATCTCGGTATCCAAGGCTCCAGTAAAACAAACCCTTTGTATTGTGCAGGAAGGAGCCGCAGATGCTGGTTTACACCAAAGATAGGCACAAAATGCAGTAATAACTCAGTGGGACAGGCAGCGTCTCTGGATAGAAAGAATGGGCGAAGTTTCGGGTCGAGACCCTTCTTCAAACTCTTTGTAAGACCCTTTGTAATGGCGAGTCTTACTAACCTCTTTGAAATTGATCCCAATGGAAATAACAGTGAATTCAATTCATGGTTGTAAGTTACAAATGCAGGTTCTGAAATCCCAAAACTAATCTACTTACAAGTCCCATCTTTACAAATGAACAACACTATTGGGTGGCCTTGAATATTGTATCCGTTCGTACAGTAGCCATATTCAAATCAAGAACTTGGCCCAGACTTGGGTTACAAGTGGGAAAGTTCACCAGAATCTAAAATTTAGAGCAAAAGAATTCACCGTGCCTGGGTTTTGTTTTGTTTTGAAAAGTATACTTAATTCTGTAACACAAATCTTGAAGGCACTGGGTTCAGCTGAGATGTTATTTTCAAAATAAAAACGCTGAATCATTTGACTTATTGTAAGTGGAGCTGAAATAAATTAAAAATAGATTTATTCATGGGCCTGCCTCTCCAGGATCCACATTGAAATCACAATCAGAAGGACTGTATCCCTCCCCATTCTCATCTTACAGATCTTTGAATTCTATGGGGCACAGAGAAAGGCACAATTGTTGTAGCAAATATCATTGATAAATCAGTCTTTCCTTTCAAGATAAAGAGAGGAGCTTCAGTATTCTGCACATTAAGCATGTGCAGAAGTTTTTGCTTCTCTCTCCTCTCTCTATTTTTATCGTTTTGTGTCCTTCCAATTCATCCCTATTAGCTTATTTCAACCCAGTCTGAAGAAGGGTTTCAGCCCGAAACGTTGCCTATCTCCTTCGCTCCATAGATGCTGCTGCACCCGCTGAGTTTCTCCAGCATTTTGTGTACCCTCGATTTTCCAGCATCTGCATTTCCTTCTTTAACACTTATTTCAATCCCTTCAATTCCATGAAGTGTAAGAAGGAACTGCAGGTGCTGGTTACACTTCGACAGACACAAAATGCTGGAGTACCTCAGCGGGTCAGGCAGCACCTCTGGAGAAAGGGAATAGGTGACGTTTCAGGTCGAGACCCTCCATCAGTTCCACTGCTTTTGCACTAGTGGGAACGCCAAACCCACTCTATTCCCATATTCCAGTCCTTCATCCTTACCTATCCTCCTTCCAACAATCTCAAACCTTCTCCACAACAACTCCAAACTCCTGTTACCTTCTCACAGAGACTTGGGATGGAAAGGATAAAAATCTGCCTCTGATGCTGCAAATGTTTAATCTGATCTGACATGGATAGAATATACAGTGAATGGAATCATTGGTGTTAGATTGTGAGATTGTAAATTGGTAGGTTAGGGGTGGTCTGAGCATGGTTGAATGGGCCCGTTACCTTTATAATGTATGGTCTTGGGTCTGGGTAGTTAGTAACACCAGGAGTGATTTAACTATTCTGGATTTTGCTTTGGTTGGTCGAGGGATGGCTCTGCATTCGGCTTCCGTGGTCCACCCTGGAAACTGAGATTTCCACAAGCACTGTGTTGGGCGCAGAGTCTGGATCAAGCAGGCAGGTTTGCCCCTGGTTTGGGTTTTAAGATGCATTACTGTTTATGGATGACTTGGAACCAGTGAAATTGAGGACTTTTTTCCAGGATCCCAGCATAATGAACAGAAAGCTGGCTATTGGACCAAACTTATGAAGCTAAGCCTGAACTCACAAACTAGGCTCATGTGGAATTTGGATTGCCAAAAGTTCAACGTCGAAACTTTCATGGTGGCTGTTATGTTGTAAACTGATCAAAGTGTGCAGAAGCCAAAACTGCCGGATGTCCAATTTGGTGGCAAAAACAAAGGGGCAGATTATTATCTCAATGGGGTTATGTTAGGTAAGGGGGAGGTACAGCGAGACCTGGGTGTCCTTGTACACCAGTCACTGAAAGTTGCTGTGCAGGTACAGCAGGCAGTGAAGAAAGCTAATGGAATGTTGGCCTTCATAACAAGAGGATTTCAGTATAGGAGTAGAGAGGTTCTTCTGCAGTTGTATAGGGCTCTGGTGAGACCACATCTGGAGTATTGCATACAGTTTTGGTCTCCTAATTTGAGGAAGGACATCCTTGTGATTGAGGCAGTGCAGCGTAGGTTCACGAGATTGATCCCTGGGATGGCGGGATTGTCATATGAGGGAAGATTGAAAAGACTAGGCTTGTATTCACTGGAGTTTAGAAGGATGAGGGGGATCTTATAGAAACATTTAAAATTATAAAAGGACTGGACAAGCTAGGTGCAGGAAAAATGCTCCCAATGTTGGGCGAGTCCAGAACCAGGGGCCACAGTCTTAGAATAAAGGGGAGGACATTTAAGACTGAGGTGAGAAAAAACGTTTTCACCCAGAGAGTTGTGAATTTGTGGAATTCCCTGCCACAGAGGGCAGTGGAGGCCAAGTCACTGGATGAATTTAAGAGAGTTAGATAGAGCTCTAGGGGCTAGTGGAATCAAGGGATATGGGGAGAAGACAGGCACGGGTTATTGATTGAGGATGATCAGCCATGATCGCAATGAATGGCGGTGCTGGCTCGAAGGGCTGAATGGCCTTCTCCAGCACCTATTTTCTATGTTTCTATGAAGTAACTGGATGTTGAAAGATCAAAGGAGGAGGATGGGAACACAACTGATATTGCAGGTCTTAAAACACCCATTGTAAATCTTAAGGATACACAAAAAGCTGGAGTAATGCAGCGTGTCAGACAGCATCTCTGGAGAATAGGAATAGGTGATGTTAAGGAATCATGGTTCTGAAGGACAAATGGAGGTGAGACTTGGATACTTCCGATGCACTTCATGCACAGTTGGTGTTAGAGGTTGTGTAGGACCAGGAGGAGGAGAAATTAGAACTAAGATAGTGCCTCAATCAAATAAAAAGTGGAATAGATAAATAACAAAGTGACTGTGACAGAAAGAAACAAAAAGCTGGAAAAAAGTTAGAAATGCTCAGAAGGACGGGGTGCACATGTGGAGAGAAAAAATCAGAGTTAACACTTATGTATGATATGGTTGAGAAAGGTACCAAATGGGAACCAGAAAATAAGGGAGACTGATTCCAAAAAAATTAATTGTACTGAAATATAATTGAACAAGGAAGGTTCTTTCAAGTTGTTTCAAGATTACTTCTACAGAAAATAAGCGATAAACTAATAGATTTTCAATTAAGTTCTCACAATCACCTTACATTCCACAACTAGTGATGTATACAGTTTAACATTTGCGCTTTAAAAATAGAATTAATTTAATTTTTCAAATGCACTGTAACATTTAATCTATTTCAATTATAATAATTTTTAATAAAGTCAATTTAGTTCCAAGAAAATCTGCCAAATAAAGAACGACTTGAGAATTGATAATGGACCACTGGAGTGCCAGCAGGATTCATGTAATTAGGGAAAAGCCAAGTGTCTCATTGTAATTGTACAGGCTTCATGCCAATTCCTTAGCCTTGCTTTCACCACATAAAATGGGGATCTGCAAACATAGTTTGTCTCTTTTCCATAAAACCTAGATCTTCAACATATTTTATGGTTTGCATATTTAGTGTAGCTCTCTCCCTAAAACTTCTATAATTTGAACTGAAGACCACAAACTGGGGGCAGTAAGGAAATCTGGAGTCAGTTGTCAGTACAACTTCAACTTATTTTATGAATTTACATCATCTTATTTGTAGTGTTGGTATTTATGCTATTTTAGAGTCAAGAGTGTTTCATTGTCATATGTCCCAGATAGAACAGTGAAATTCTTACTTGCAGAGGCACAACAGAATATGTAAACATAGTACACTGTAAACAATATAATAAACAAGAGAAAAAATAGTTCAGTGTGTGTATATATATCTATATATACACATACTCACAAACACACACACATATACATATATATATATACACATACATGCACACATATGTACACACAAAATAACAGGCAAATTTGAGAATGTAACGAGGTTAAAAAAAAAATGGAGCCTACAATATCTAGAAGGGGTGCAGTATTCTGCATGCCACTTGCACTACTGCCTTGGGCAGAATCTGGATTAAACGGGCAGATTTATGGTTAGGTTTATAAAATGCAGTGTTGTTTATGGGTGACTTGGAACCAGTTCATCCTTGGTTCAGACCAGCTGCGAATAAAACTGCTCAAACAAAGCCATGACTTATATGTCGGAATATTTTTTAATGTTACAACCATTTCCCAGATAAATAGCCGGAAACATAGAAACATAGAAATTAGGTGCAGGAGTAGGCCATTCGGCCCTTCGAGCCTGCACCGCCAATCAATATGATCATGGCTGATCATCCAAATCAGTATCCTGTACATGCCTTCTCTCCATACCCCCTGATCCCTTCAGCCACAAGGGCTACATCCAACTCCCTCTTAAATATGGCCAACGAACTGGCCTCAACTACCTTCTGTGGCAGAGAATTCCACAGATTCACCACTCTCTGTGTGAAAAACGATTTTCTCACCTCGGTCCTAAAAGACTTCCCCCTTATCCTTAAACTGTGACCCCTTGTCCTGGACTTCCCCAACATCGGGAACAATCTTCCTGCATCTAGCCTGTCCAACCCCTTAAGAATTTTGTAAGTCTCTATGAGATCACCCCTCAATCTTCTAAATTCCAGCGAGTACAAGCCAAGTCTATCCAGTCTTTCTTCATATGGAAGTCGTGCCATCCCAGGAATCAGTCTGCTGAACCTTCTCTGTACTCCCTCTATGGCAAGAATGTCTTTCCTCAGATTAGGAGACCAAAACTGTGCGCAATACTCCAGGTGTGGCCTCACCAAGACCCTGTACAACTGCAGTAGAACCTCCCTGCTCTTGTACTCAAAAGAGACGATGTTCTTTGACTTGGCATGATGCAGCACGGAAACAGGCTCTTCAGCTCACCGAGTCAACAAAACCCGTCAAACACCAGTTTCCACTAATCCCTGTTTGCTCTCCCCACATTCCTATCAACTTCCTCCATATTTTACCGTTTAGTATACACCAGGGGCAATTTTCAGTGATCAATTAACCTCCCAACCCTCATATCATTGAGTTATGGTAGGAAACCAGAGCACCTCCCATGTTATCACAGGGAGAATGTGCAAACTGCATACAGCCACTGGAGGTTAGAATCAAGCCCGGTTTACTAGGGCTGTGAGGCTGCTGCTCCACAAGCTATGATACTGGTCCTTGAATTTGGTTTCCTCCTTCAATTTCCTTTAATGGTTTTAATCTAATTCCCCAAAATAGATTTTGTTTTTGCCACCAAATAATATTTTAGCATAATTAGCAAAGAAGCAAACAAACAAAAGCAGAAAATGGTCAAAAGCAGAAATATTCAACATTTAAAAAAAAGGTTGGACAGTGCCCGTGAGGTGAGGAACAAAGTTAACATTTCAGGCAAATGACCTGAAATATTAATTCTCTTTCTGTCTTCTCAGGTGCTGCCTGAACTGATGTGTGTGTACTTCACCATTTCCTGGTTTTATTTTGGATTTGCAAAATCTGCAGGTTTGTTTGCTTGACAAGCAACAACGAGATCTCATGCACGGCACAATTCCCACATTGATAACATTGGCTGAGTCACATTACATGCAGATTGCCATCTGTGTTATTCAGCCCGATGGTCTCCACCCTCCACTCACTGGCACCGATGGACAAGCCCGCTTAAAGCTCCTAGCTTAGACCCTGCGATGCACAATGGTGCTCCCTATTCACCTGCATTTGGAAGAGGCTACATGAATAGTCCATATTATAGCCATTCACTTTCAGCCAAAATATTTGTTCTTCTACATAACCACAGTCTTTTTGTAAAGGTTAGTCCAAACACTTTCCAGCAACCATTGCGAGTTTGATTCAATTAACATAATTGATATTAAGTACCAATCATCTGAGTATTGGCAGTCATTCCATTGCATATAATGACCACATCTGATATATTAAGTGATCTTTGGCTGTTCACTTCGCCATTTGTTGAAGCCATTATTTCAGTAACAATTGACAAGTTCACAGCGGATTTCAGGGGCACTGGCAATAAAAAAAGAAATATGTCGATGGAGACGTGAAGATCCAACAGGCACTTGAAGGACACTGCTAGCTATAGAGAGGGAGAGAGAGAGAGGGAATGGCTGGAACCATTAAAACAAAGAGGTACAGTGAAAAATGTCATTTGATCAACATCTGGTGAAGATGAAGATACCAATTATGTAGGTGAAGATACCATTATGGCTACATGGTATGGGCTTGAGAAACAGTGCCGTCATGGTAACAGTGTATGGGAATCAGCTATTTTGTAAAATCATATAAAAGAAGGGTGGTCTGATACATTGGCAGCGCCAACCCAAGAATAACCATCAAAGAAGAAGGGCCCCAAGTTCTAAACTCTAAGAAGACTGCCATCCTCTCTACTGGCAGAGTGAATCTGACCAGTTCATTCACACAGGTATATTTGAGTCCAAGTCATGGCTTTGTGATTTAGTGTAAGAAGTGATTAGCTGCAACGGTAAATCAAATGTGATTTTATTAGAATTCAGTGGTTTGCATGCATGCTTAAGTAACTCAAGTATTAATAAAGATTAAGTTATACTAAACCTTGGTTGAGAGCCTTTTGATCGGCACATCAGTTGATTGGGCTGGGAACTGAATATTTAGGGGTATACCTATCGAAAAGACAGACAGGTGGGCAGAGGGGGTGGGACAGCTCTGTTGCTAAGGAATGAAATTCATTCCCTTGCGAGGGGTTACATAGAATCAGGAGATGTAGAATCAGCATAGATAGAACTGAGGAATTGTATGGGCAAAAAGACCCTAATGGGAGATATCTACAGGCCCTCAAACAGTATCCTGGATATAGGGTTAAAATTGGCATGTCCCAAAGGTAATTCTACGGTGATTATGGGAGATTTCAACATGCAGGTAGACTGGGCAAATCGGGTTGGTACTGGACCCGAAAAAAGGGAGTTTGTGGAGCGCCTCCAAGATGGATTCTTAGAGCAGCTTGTACTGGATCCTACCAGGGAGAACGCAATTCTGGATTTAGTGTTGTGTAATGAACCGGGTTTGATAGGGAACTCAAGGTAAAGGAGCCATTAGGTGATGGTGACCATAATATGATAAGTTTTAATCTACAATTTGAGAGGGAGAAGGGAAAGTAATACAGTTGAGCAAAGAGGACTGAGGGAGGAGCTGGCCAAAGTTGATTGGAAAGAGACTCTTGAAGTGATGACAGTGGAACAACAATGGCAAGTATTTCTGGGAATAATGCAGGTGCAGGATGAGTTCATTCCAAAGGGGAGAAAGATTCCAAGGGGAGTACGAGGCGACCATGTACCAAGGTAAGTCATAGACAGTATAAAAATAAAAGAAACAAAGTATAACATAGCAAAGATGAGCAGGAAGCCAGAGGATTGGGAAACTTTTAATGAGCAACACAAGATAACTAAAATGGCAATACGGGGAGAATAGATGAGGTACGAAGGTAAGCTAGCCAAGAATAGAAAGGAGGATAGTTAAAGCTTCTTTAGGTATGTGAAGAGGAAAAAAATAATTAAGACAAATGTGGATCCCTTGAAACAGGTGAATTTATTCTGGGGAATAATGAAATGGCAGACGGGTTGAACAGATAGAAACATAGAAACATAGAAAATAGGTGCAGAAGTAGGCCATTCAGCCCTTCGAGCCTGAACCGCCATTCAATATGATCATGGCTGATCATCCAACTCAGTATCCTGTACCTGCCTTCTCTCCATACCCCCTGATCCCTTTAGCCACACGGGCCACATCTAACTCCCTCTTAAATATAGCCAATGAACTGGCCTCAACTACCTTCTCTGGCAGAGAATTCCACAGATTCACCACTTAATGATTTTCTCATCTCAGTCCTAAAAGACTTCCCCCTTACCCTTAAACTGTGACCCATTGTTCTGGACTTCCCCAACATCGGGAACAATCTTCCTGCATCTAGCCTGTCCAACCCCTTAAGAATTTTGTAAGTCTCTATAAGATACCCCGTCAATCTTCTAAATTCTAGCGAGTACAAGCCGAGTCTATTCAGTCTTTCTTCATATGATAGTCCTGCCATCATAGGAATCAGTCTGGTGAACCTTCTCTGTACTCCCTCTATGGCAAGAATGTCTTTCCTCAGATTAGGAGACCAAAACTGTACGCAATACTCCAGGTGTGGCCTCACCATGACCCTGTACAACTGCAGTAGAACCTCCCTGCTCCTATACGCAAATCCTTTTGCTATGAATGCTAACATACCATTTGCTTTCTTCACTGCCTGCTGCACCTGCATGCCTACTTTCAATGACTGGTGTACCATGACACCAGGTCTCATTGCATCTCCCCTTTTCCTAATCGGCCACCATTCAGATAATAGTCTACTTTCCTGTTTTTGCCACCAAAGTGGATAACCTCACATTTATCCACATTATACTGCATCTGCCATGCATTTGCCCACTCACCCAACCAATCCTTGCAGCCTCCTAGCATCCTCCTCACAGATAACACTGCGCCCCCAGCTTTGTGTCATCCGCAAACTTGGAGATGTTGTATTCAATTCCCTCATCCAGATCATTAATATATATTGTAAATAGCTGGGGTCCCAGCACTGAGCCTTGCGGTACCCCACTAATCACTGCCTGCCATTCTGAAAAGGACCCGTTAACTCCTACTCTTTGCTTCCTGTCTGCCAGCCAGTTCTCTATCCACATCAATACTGAACCCCCAATACCGTGTCCTTTAAGTTTGTATACTAATCTCTTATGTGGGACGTTGTTGAAAGCCTTCTGAAAGTCCAGATATAACACATCCACTGGCTCTCCCATATCCACTCTACTAATTACATCCCCGAAAAATTCTATAAATTCGTCAGACATAATTTAGCTTTCATAAATCCATGGTGACTTTGTCCAATGATTTCACCACTTTCCAAATGTGCTGCTATCCCATCTTTAATAACTGACTAGCATTTTCCCCACTACCGATGTTAGACTAACTGGTCTGTAATTCCCCGTTTTCTCTCTCCCTCCCTTTTTAAAAAGTGGGGTTACATTAGCTACCCTCCAATCCTCAGGAACTACTCTAGAATCTAAAGAGTTTTGAAAAATTATCACTAATGCATCCACTATTTCTGGGCTACTTCCTTAAGTACTCTGGGATGCAGCCTATCTGGCCCTGGGATTTAGCGGCCTTTAATCCATTAAATTTACCAAACACCACTTCCCGCCTAACCTGGATTTCACTCAGTTCCTCCATTTCATTTGACCCCCGGTCGCCTGCTATTTCCGGCAGATTATTTATGTCTTCCTTAGTGAAGACAGAAACAAAGTAGTTATTCAATTGGTCTGCCAAGTCCTTGTTCCCCATGATCAATTCACCAGTTTCTGACTGCAAGGGACCTACATTTGTTTTAACTAACCTTTTTCTCTTCACATATCTATAAAAACGTTTGCAGTCCATTTTTATGTTCCCGGCCAGTTTTCTTTCATAATCTATTTTCCCTTTCCTAATTAAGCCCTTTGTCCTCCTCTATTGGACTGAATTTCTCCAAGTCCTCTGGTAGGCTGCTTTTTCTGGCTAATCTGTATGCTTCATCTTTTGTTTTGATACTATCCCTGATTTGCCTTGTTATCCACGGATGCACTACCTTCCCTGATATATTCTTTTGCCAAACTGGGATGAACAATTGTTGTAGTTCATCCATGCAATCTTTAAATGCCTTCCATTGCACATCCACTGTCAACCCTTTAAGAATCACTTGCCAGTCTATCTTGGCCAATTCAAGTCTCATACCCTCAAAGTTACCTTTCTTTAAGTTCAGAACCCTTGTTTCTGAATTAACAATGCCATTCTCCATCCTAATGAAGAACTCAACCATATTATGGTCACTCTTGCCCAAGGGGCCACACACAAGACTGCTAACTAACCCTTCCTCATTACTCAATACCCAGTCGAGAATAGCCTGCTCTCTCGTTGGTTCCTCTACATGTTGGTTTAGAAAACTATCCCGCATACATTCCAAGAAATCCTCTTCCTCAGCACCCCTGCCAATTTGATTCACCCAATCTATATGTAGATTGAAGTCACCCATTATAACTGTTTTACCTTTGTTGCACGCATTTCTAATTTCCTGTTTGATGCCATCCCCAACTCCACTACTACTGTTAGGTGGCCTGTACACAACTCCAACTAGCGTTTTCTGCCTCTTAGTGTTTCGCAGCTCTACCCATATCGATTCCACATCCTCCAAGCTAATGTCCTTCCTTTCTATTGTGTTAATCTCATCTCTAACCAGCAATGCTACTCCACCTCCTTTTCCTTTCTGTCTATCCCTCCTGAATATTGAATATCCCTGGATGTTCAGCTCCCAGCCTTGGTCACTCTGGAGCCATGTCTCCATGATCCCAACTATATCATATTCATTAATAACTATCTGCACATTCAGCTCATCCACCTTATTACGAATGCTCCTTGCATTGAGACACAAAGCCTTCAGGTTTGTTTTTACAACACTTACCCCTTATACAATTATGCTGAAAAGTGGCCCTTTTTGATTTTTGCCCTGGATTTTTCTGCCTGCCACTTTTACTTTTCATCTTGCTACCTATTGCTTCTACCCTCATTTTACACACCTGTCTCTCTGTTCATGCTCCCATCCCCCTGCCACATTAGTTTAAATTCTCCCTGACAGCACTAGAAAACACTCCCCCAAGGATATTGGTTCCATTCCAGCCCAGGTGCAGACTGTCCTGTTTGTACTGGTCCCACCTCCCCCATAACTGGTTCCAATGCCCTAGAAATTTGAATCCCTCCTCCTTGCACCATTTTTCAAGCCATGTATTAATCTTCAATATCCTCCTATATCTACTCTGACTAGCATTTCTACTCTGACTAGCAAGATACTTTGGATCTTTCACTAAGGAAGACACAAACAATCCCACTATTGGCCAGAGGATCTAGCGTGAAGGAGCAACTGAAGGAAATTCATATTAGGCAGGAAATTTTCTTAGGTAAACTGATGGGACTGAAGGCTGATAAATCCCCAGGGTCTGATGGTCTGCATCCCAGGGTACTTAAGGAAGTGGCTCTAGAAATCGTGGATGCATTGGTGATAATTGTCCAATGTTCTACAGATTCAGGATCAATTCCTGTGGATTGGAGAGTAGCTAATGTTATCCCACTTTTTAAGAAAGGCGGGAGAGAGAAAACAGGGAATTATAGACCAGTTAGCCTGACATCGGTGGTGGGGAAGATGCTGGAGTCAATGATAAAAGATGTAAATAGTGGCACATTTGGATAGCAGTAACAGGATTGTTCCGAGTCAGCATGGATTTACGAAGGGGAAATCATGCTTGACTAATCTTCTGGAATTTTTTGAGGATGTAACTGGGAAAATGGACAAGGGAGATGTAGTGTACCTGGACTTTCAGAAAGCATTTGATAAGGTCCGACATAGGAGATTAGTGGGCAAAATTAGAGCACATGGAATTGGGGGTAGGCTATTGACATAGATAGAAAATTGGTTGGCAGACAGGAAACAAAGAGTAGGGATTAACGGGTCCCTTTCAGAATGTCAGGCAACGACTAGTGGGGTATCGCAAGGCTCGGTGCTGGGACTGCAGCTAGTTATAATATACATTAATGATTTATATGAAGGGATTAAAAGTAACATTCGCAAATTTGCAGATGACACAAAGCTGGGTTGCAGTGTGAACTGTGAGGAGGATGCTATGAGGATGCAGGGTGACCTGGACAGGTTGGGTGAGTGGTCAGATGCATGGCAGATGCAGTTTAATGTGGATAAATGTGAGGTAATCCACTTTGGTGGCAAGAACAGGAAGATGTTCTTGCAGATTATTATCTGAATGGTGTCAAGTTAAGAAAAGGGGCAGTGCAATAAGATCTGGGTGTCCTCGTTCATCAGTCACTGAAAGTAAGCATGCAGGAACAGCAGACAATGAAGAAAGCTAATGGCATGTTAGTCTTTATAACAAGAGGAGTTGAGTATTGGAGCAAAGAGGTCCTTCTGCAGTTGTGCAAGGGCCCTAGTGAGAGCACAGCTAGAGTATTATGTGCAGTTTTGGTCTCCAAATTTGAGGAAAGACATTCTTGCTATTGAGGGAGTGCAGCATAGGTTCACATGGTTAATTCCCTGGATGGCGGGACTGTCATATGTTGAAAGAATAGAGCAAGTGGGTTGTATATACTGGAATTTAGAAGGATGAGAGGGAATCTTATTGAAACATATAAGATTATTAAGGGATTGGACACGCTAGAGGCAGGAAATGTTCCCGATGTTGGGGGAGTCCAGAATCAGGGGTAACAGTTTAAGAATAATGGGTAGACCATTTAGAATGGAGATGAGGAAAAACCTTTTCACCCAGAGAGTTGTGAATCTGAGGAATTCTCTGCCTCAGAAGGCAGTGGAGGCCAATTCTCTGGATGCTTTCAGGAGAGAGTTAGATAGAGCTCTTAATGATAGCGGAGTCAAGAGATATGGTGAGAAAGCAGGAATGGGGTACTGATTGTGGATGATCAGTCATGATCACAGTGAATTGTGGTGCTGGCTTGAAGGGCCGAATGGCCTAGTCCTGCACCTAATGTCTATTGTCTAATGTCTATTGATACCTTGTGGAGGTAATAGGATCAACAAATAGTTACAATGGATACATATTTGGCAGATCACTGGCCCTACAATTAACTGTTGGGAAGAATTAACTTCCCTTTCAGACGATGAAATAATAATTTTACGGGTATTTCAGTCTAAATCCAAGCCAGTTGCCACATTCTTTGTGTAGTTAAACTAAGCTTTGTGCATGGAATCAGCATAAAAAAACTATGAAATGACTAGCAATGCATAAATTTAATCGAAGCAGGACCAAAAAAAGACTGCAGAAGCCAGAAGTCCAAAACAGAAAGAGAAAAGACCAGCAGGTGAATCACAAGTTCGGAAAGTCGAGGAATTCTGTTGACCTGACCAACATCCGGTCAGTCTACTAGTCAGATGGGTCAACATATAGACGTTGCCACGAGCCAGTGGGACCTTTACTTTAGTTTAGTTTAGAGATCGAGCGCAGAAACAGGCACTTCATCCACCGAATCCGCGCTGACCAGCGATTCCCATACATTAGCACTATCCTACACACTAGGGACAATTTACAATCTTTACCAAAGCCAAATTAACCGACAAACCTGTACGTCTTTTGACCCGGAGAAAACCCACACGGTCACAGGGGGAACATACAAACTCCGTACAGACAGCACCCGTAGTCAGGATCAAACCCGGGTCTCTGGCGCTGTAAATCTCACCTCTACCGCAGCGCCCTCGTACTGCCCCAAATCTCCAGATGATACGCTTGGTTAAAATACATTTTAATTTGGATCTTACTCAAATAACTCACATTTAAGACGAATACAAATATTTCTGAATATATTGTAGACAACAAACAAAAGGTACGTTAGCTGCTAATAGGGGAGTGTGTGTTGGGGATGAGCTCTGGGCTGGGAGATGCTGGGAAACACCTCCGCTTCCACACCAAATTTACTTGTTATTGATATTACCAATGTTCTCAAATGCAGAGGGAGACGAGGAGGGGAGAGACAAGGACTTTAAGACTTTTGCCTTCCATCACAGTGAGGAGGTGCCTGGTAGACTCACTGTGGTGGATGTTCAACTGTGTTAAGCGTGTGTTTTGTTATTTTATTCTATGTTATGACTGCAAGGTGTACAATTTCGTTCAGACTGAAATGTCTGAAAGACAATAAAGGATGCTTTACTTTACTTTACTTTAAACCTATTCACGCTACTTGCAGAGTGAGAACTTGCCACACTTATACTGGAACTTTGCGCATTGAAGCTACATCAATGTACAGAAATGCAAGAACACTCTTTTCAATGGAGAAAGATATGAATTAATTAATTTGGTTAAATGCCTGTAATTGTTCCTAAGTGGAATTGTGTACAAAGTGTGTTCTAAGTTTAATCGTTTCTATTTTGAATCTTTGAAAAGTATATTTTTAGCTATTTAAAATTGTTATAATTGTATTGTTGATTTTAATGGCTTTGAATGCTAGGAATATTCAAAAACATTTATATTGACAGGTTTGGTAGCGAGCTGAGTTTGGAAGATGTTTTATGCATGACTCTTGTATTGTCGTGTTCACATATTGACATTACATCCTCCAAGGTCCTGCTTCTGCACGGGTCCTTCCCATGTTGGATGGGGAATCCAAACAACCATCATTGGTGAATCAACAATGGCAGCTCAGCAAACAGTAGCTCTACGCATAATTGTATGTAAGTGATGGGTTATGGTCTCTTCTGCGTCAATATGCACCCATGTTTATGGAGTCAACAACTCTTTCGCTTTCCAGCAAAAAAGAACGCTGGCAGAACTCAATCGGTCAAGTGGCATCTGTGGAGGCAAAAACATGTATGTCGATGTTAGCCTTTTTGCCTCCACAAATGCTGTTTGACTTGCTGAATTTAGTTTGGAGATACAGCGCGGAAACAGGCCCTTCGTCCTCACCAACCAGCGATCCCCGCACATTAACACTATCCTACACGCACTATGGACAATTTCATACATACACCAAGCCAATTAACCTACATATCTCTATGTCTTTGTAGTGTGGAAGGAAACCAAAGATCTCGGAGAAAACCCTCGTGGTCACGGGGAGAATGTACAAACTCTGTCCAGTCAGCACCTGTAGTCAGGATCGAACCCGTGTCTCCGGCGCTGCATGCGCTGTAAGACAGCAACTCTACCGCTGCGCCACCGTGGCTGCCTAGTTCTTCCAGTGTTCTGATTTTTGTTCTACATTCCAGCATCTGCAGTCGCTTTTCTCTTGTTTTCCATCCTATTTGGAAGTGACATTTATTGGTTTCAAGTCTAAAGAAGTTGCTGTGATCCTTCCTGCACCTTAAAGGGAACAAAGTGGACAGAAAGATGGCACATCACTCTAAACAGAAATATGTCAGAGTTACGGTCACTCCAGCACAATGACTTTCTACTTGAGGCAACACGAGTTTAGGAGGAGTTAACTATCGTGATAAAGCACAAGGCTCTTGATATACCCAAATGGCCAAAAACTGCAACTATTTTCCTTCTTTATAGGATGAATTTAAATAGCATACCGGAATTACATGCAATGAAAACATCATTTTATAAAATAGGTCTTTCCCTTTTAGAGATTATAAGTACAAAGCATTTATAAAAATACAGATATTTCTTTTTAATCCTGGTGGAATTGTAAATGTAAACAATAGCTTTTGGCCATATCATTATTTTTTTAAAATCACATTTCTGCATGTTAATTAATTTATGTGAATACTGGTTCAATTAAAATGTTTTGGAATGTAATCAGTACACTTTGGCAATGAGCAACATGACTAATATGATTGTTTTTCTGCACCGCAGTGTACGGATGTGCAGGGCTAACTGGAAGAGCTCTTCATTTACACGCTTGGTTCTTCCATGAAGCCAGAAACTGGGCTCTGGTTATCAATGGGGGGGGGGGGGGGTGTGGTGATGAGGGTGAAATTACTGTCTCCTGTCCCACACTGATATGGATACCAAATGGAAGCAAAACCAAACAAAAGTAAGGAAGCTCTGAGCCATGTTGGGACCTTTGGCCAAATACCAGAGAGTTTTACTGCCCAGCTATTTCTTATCATTCACAAATTTTTATTGCCTTTATTAGACCTTAGATTACATTGCAGTAAAAATTAAACGAGAGTAACTAGGAAGTATTCGTCAGATATTTTTGATCATTTGTTTAGTTATGCCCAAAGGTCATAAATCATAAGGTCATAAGGAATACGAGTCGAATTAGGCCATTCGGCCCATCAAATCTTCTCCGCCATTCAATCATGGTCAATCTATCGCTCCCTCGTAACCCCATTCTCCTGCCAACATTCCGTAACCTCTGATACCCGTACTAATCAAGAATCTATCTATCTCTGCCTTAAAAATATCCACTGACATGGCCTCCACAGCCTTCTGTGGCAAACTCGTGAGTTACGATTTAACATGCAGGAAAGAAATCATTTTTTCTTATTAATTCCTGAATAACTGTAGCTGCATGTAAGATTTAATTAACATATGGGTCCAGATGATTAATATGAAGCTATAATTTTCCCTCCCAAGGTTAGAAACAATGAATAATGTTGTATTTGTGGGCATTAAAAATGTGTAAACTCTGCAAAAATTATCTGCTTCCAAATTACAAAACATGCGGCATTCTTGCCACAGCCCCGTTTTTGCAGAAAATACAGAATTTTAATCTTCTGAAATAAACATATTTTCTTTTCTATTAGATACACTATAAAAATGAAAAAGGAATTAAACATAAAGTAATTATTTTTTCGGTTGAAAGCTGGAATGAAAAACATAGCAGATTCTGTAAGGGCTAAGTTTTCCAAGTGTAATTAGTTCTCTGTTACAATATTATTATATGCAGTTAGGTCCAGTAGCACTCACTTTCATCTAATTACTGCACTAAACCAAGAAGACAGTCGTAATTGTTTGGTATTGTTCAAATTACAGCAGGTAATTCCATTGAATATTTCCTTTGGTGGATTGTCTTTCTTCTAAGACTCACAACCACTCCAACCCGATGTGTGTGATCAGAATATGTAATCATCCAAAGGTCAAAGGTTTCAAAGGTCTTTTATTGTCATGTGTACCAATTAAGGTACAGTGATATGCTTATTACCGTACAGCCATACTAAAAAAAAACAAGACACACAACTACATAAAACATCTATCACAGTGGATTCCCCACTTTCCTCACTGTGATTGAAGGCCATAGAGTCTAATTTTTCTTCCCGCATTTTTCTCCCGCAGTCGGGGCAATCGAACCATCCACAATCTGGGTGATTGAAGCTCCCGTAGATGATAGTCGAAGCCCCCGCGTCGGGGAGGTCGAAGCTCCCGCGTTGGGGCGATCAAAGCTTCTGCGGCTTGGAGCTCCCGAAGTCAGTCTCTATCAAAGACCACAAGCTCTGCGATGGTAAGTCCGCAGGCTCCCGCGGATGGAGCTCCCGAAGTCGGTCTCCACCAAAAGCCGCCAACTCCTTGATGTTAGGCCGCAGTGCAGACCGAGATACGATACAGAAAGAAATTGCATCTCTGTCGAGGTAAGAGTCCTTGGACAGTCCTTGATTTGAACTTTTGTGATTGAGTGAATTTGGGACTGGGTCAGAGCATGTCAGAATGTCACCTTCAACCCATTGACTTCTCTACATTGACTCCAGCGTTTCATGGTAGCCACAGATTGTATGTTTCATTGTGCAAACATTTCTTTGAGTAAAATACAGATACTTCTTTTTTAATGCTGGTGGAATTGGAAAGGTAAACAATAGCTTTTGGCCATATCATTATTGTTTTTAATCACATTTCTGCATGTTAATTAATGTTACGTGAACACTGGTTCAATTAAAATGTTTTGGAATGTGATCAGTATGCTTTGGCAATGAGCTACAGGAATAAATGGATTGTTTTCCTGTACTGCAGTGTATGGATGTGCAGATTAACTGGAAGAGCTCTTCGTTTGCACTCTGGGATTCTCCATGAACCCAGAAACTGGGCTCTGCTTGTCAATGGAGAGGAAGCGTAAAGGAAAGAAGGACTCGTCTCCCTTCCCCTTCCTCTCCCTTTCTCTTCAACCCCCCCCCCTGAGAAATTGAAACTGCCAGTGTATTTGTTTTTTCCTGGCGTTAGGGGTGGGGCTCTCTTTGAGAGTGGTGTTTGGAGCTTTAACTCCGTGTCCAGGGGTTTTCCAAGTTTCCTGGAACTGGCCAAGGAAAAGCAAGGGAAGGGCACAGAAGGGACTGAAGATAACAGTCAAATGCATCAGTGGGTATTGAAAAAAGGCAAAACAGGGAGAAAAGATGAAGTACGAAAGTAAGCGAGCCAAGAATATAAAGGAGGATAGGTATATGAAGAGGAAAACAAATAGTTAATAAAAATATGGGTGCCTTGAAGACAGGTGAATATACTGTGGGGAACAAGAAAATGGCAAATGAGTTGGTTCTGTCTTCAGTAAGGAAGACACAAACAATCTCCCAGATGTACTAGGGGAAAAGGACCTAGGTTGAGGGACTAATTCACAATAGTCAGGAAATGGTCTTGGGTAGACTGATGGGACTGAAGGCTGATAAATTCCCAGGTCCTGATGGCCTGCCTCCCAGAGTACTCAAGGAGGTGGCTCTAGAAATCGTGGACGCATTGGTGATCATTTTCCAATGTTCTATAGATTCTGATTAGTTCCTGTGGATTGGAGGGTAGCTAATGTTATCCTACTTTTCAAGAAATGGAGGAAGAGAGAAAATGGGGAATTATAGATTCAGTTAGCCTGAAATCAGTGGTGGGGAAGATGCTGGAGTCAATTATTAAAGATGTAATAGTGGCGCATTTGGATAGCAGTAACATGATTGGTCCAAATCAGCATGGACTAAATCATGGGAAATCATGCTTGACAAATCTTCAGGAATCTTTTGAGGATGTAAAAAGTGAAATGAACAAGGGGAGCCAGTGGATGTAGTGTACCTGGAGTTTCAGAAAGCCTTTGATAAGGTCCCACACAGGAGATTAGTGGGCAAAATTAGAGCACATGGTATTGGAGGTAGGGTATTGACATGGATAGAAAATTTGTCGGCAGACAGGAAACAAAGAATAGGCTTGGTGCTGGGACCGCAGCTATTTACAATATACATTAATGATTTAGATGAAGGAATTAAAAGTGGCATTAGCAAATTTGCAGTTGACACAAAGCTGGGTGGCAGTGTGAACTGTGAAGAGGATGCTATGAGGATGCAGGGTGATTTGGACAGGTTGGGTGAGTGGGCAGATGCATGGCAGATGCAATATAATGTGGATAAATGTGAGGTGGCAAGAACGGGAAGGCAGATTATTATCTGAATGGTTGTCAGGTTAGGAAAATGGGAAGTACAATGAGACATGGGTGTCCTTGTACATCAGTCACTGAAAGTAAGCATGCAGGTACAGCAGGCAGTGAAGAAAGCTAACATAACAAGAGGAGTTGAGTAAAGGAGCAAAGAGGTCCTTCTGCAGTTGTACAGGGCCCTAGTGAGACCACACCTGGAGTATTGTATGCAGTTATGCTCTACTAATTTGAGGAAGGACGTCCTTGCTATTGAGGGAGTGCAGCATAGGATCGCAAGGTTAATTCCCAGGATGCAGGACTGTCAGATGATGAAAGAATGGGGCGACTGGGTTTGTATTCATTGGAATTTAGAAGGATGAGAGGGGATCCTATAAAAACATATAAAATTATTAAGGGATTGGACACGCTAGATGCAGGAAACATGTTCCCAATGTTGGGGGAGTCCAGAACCAGGGGCCACAGTTTAAGAATAAGGAGTAAGCCATTTAGAACTGAGATGAGGAAACACTTTTTCACACAGAGAGTTGTGAATTTGTGGTGGAGGCAGGTTCTCTGGATGCTTTCAAGAGAGAGCCAAATAGGGCTCTTAAAAATAGTGGAGTCAGGGGATATGGGGAGAAGGCAGGAACGGGGTACTGATTGGGGATGATCAGCCATGATCACATTGAATGGTGGTGCTGGCTCGTAGGGCCGAATGGCCTACTCCTGCACCTATTGTCTAATTCTCTGCCACAAAAGGCAATGGAGGCCAATTCACTGGATGCATTCAAAAGAGAGTTAGATAGAGCTCTTAGGGCTAGCAGAATCAAGGAATATGGGGAGAAGTCTAGAACGGGGTACTGATTGTGGATGATAAGTCATGATCACATTGAATGATTGTGCTGGCTCGAAGGGCCGAATGGCCTTTTCCTGCACCTATTGTCTATGTATCTGTGTATGTATGTATAATTCTGGCATAACTCAGCAGGGCAGGCAGCATCTTTGGAGCATTTGGATAGGTGATGTTTCGGGTCAAGGCCCTCCTAAACCAGCATCTGCAGTTCATTGTTTCGACAGTGTGTATTACAACATCATAGCTGAGTGATACTAGAAGAATTTACTGCAAGAACTTGTAGTCGGAAATTACTTTGATGCCTTTGGGGCCAAACTTGATATTCAGTTAAGTTCAGCTGTGGTGCATCCACGCAAGTGAATGTGCGCATACTACAAGCCGTTTGCAAGGCAAATGGTTGGTTGACCTTTATTGTAAGAAGGTTGGCATAAATAAGGACACCTTGCATATATAATGCAGGGCGATCATTTGGACAGTTTATGTCTCTGCATCCGGTAAACATGGCTTGGAGCCAGTGTGGACAAAATTAACAGGATACTGTACACCTTGAGATAAGGGGTTGCACTTTGAGGACAGATTCTACGATTGTTTTTTACTTATGGGGATTTTCTTTTAAATGAGAGCTAATCTAATTGAAACCTGCTAGATTCTGAGATGGATTGACAGAGCAGTTGCTAGGAAACAGTTTCCTCAGGATGGAGCGTCTACAACTTGGGCCATACTCCCAGGGTAAAGTGCCAGCAGTTTAGCACTGAATTAAGGATTTTGTTTTGCAATGAATTATAAACCTTTGAAATTCTCTAAACTAGAGGATTTAATACTAAAACAGGTGAGGTGTTACATTTTGGGAGGATATATACAATGAATGGAACGTACCTGAGACATACTGATGGACAGATAAACACTGGTGTACATGCCCTGAAGGCAGATAAAGGATTTAAAAGCAAGGTGGTTATGGTATTACAATATAAAATATTTGTTTGAAAGAGCAGAAGCACTATAATTACCACATTATAGGAAGGATGCCTTTGCACAAGCAAGGGAGTTAGGTGTAGGAAGGAACCGCAGATGCTGGTTTAAACCGAAGATAGACACAAAAAGCTGGAGTAACTCAGTGGGACAGGCAGCATCTCAGGAGAGAAGGGATGGGTGACGTTTTGGGTCGAGACACTTCTTCAGACCCTTCAGTCTGAAGATGGGTCTCGATTCGAAACGTCACCCATTCCTTCTCTCCCGAGATGCTGCCTGTCCCACTGAGTTACTCCAGCTTTTTGTGTCTCTCAAGGGAGTTAGATGTTTGGCTGGGATTATGCCTGGGATGGAAAGTTTCAGTTTTGAGGAAAGACTGGAGATCGAGAGATTGAGTTTGATTTCGTTGAAGCGGTGGAGGCTGAAGGGAAACTTGACTGAGGGCTACAAAATCACGACAGACGTAGATAAGGTAAATAGAGAAAAACTTTTCCCCTTATCTGACAAATCTATAATCAGAGGGCATATATTTGCAGTAAGTGGAAGGAGTTTTACAAAGTATTTTTTCATTTGGAGGTGGGTATTATACTGCCTAAAGTTTAGTGGAGGCAAATGCTCAGTATATTTAGATGACTACCTGAACGCTGTGGTAGAGGAGGCTACAGACCAAGTGCAGGTAAAGGGGGATTAGTATTGATGGGTACTAATAGTCGGCTTGTAGGATTAGGACCTGTTTCTGTGCTGTTTGACTCCACGACCACATGAGAATGAATTCACAGTGAGTATATTAAAAGTTAATCCAATAGATTTTGAACACCATAGAAATCAGAAGATGTAGGGATTAGGCAGGGAAGTGGGCGATTGTTAATAAAGAGTGGAGCAGGAGTAAGAGCAGACAAAGACCTGCTCTTGGCTCTATTGCAAACATTTGAACACTTTGCAGATCAATTTCCAATTGCTGCAGGTGAACATTTGTGACCTGGTCTTAACCACTCTCTGGAGCCTCGTCGGCAGGTTGTTGGTTAGATCAACATTATTTGGGATTCAGTTTGGAACTACTATAAAGATCAATAGTGCCAGCCATGTGCAAGGGAGGCAGGGAATCAGAGGAGAGGTACAGTTCACCGGCCAAATACAAACTTTCTTGGCATGTCTGAGCCCTGATGTGTGAGAGGGATCTAGATATTGCAGGGGAAGCTGGCAGATAGTTGCCACTGGGATGAGCAGTGCTTTGTGCTGAGCCTCGAGGTCACACTTTACCATCACTATCCCCAACTCACTATCTTCGACTGCAGGACATGGCAAGGAGCAGAGCCTTCTCTAGGATGGTAACTCTAACAATGGGGCCAGCCCGATTGACCAGGTCCACCCTGCAGTTCACATTGGCTCCTCACTGCTGCTGAACCCCTCTGACCACCTAGGACTGTTCATCAGCCTCACGAGCTTCCATTCGCTCAATGCACATGTACTGTATTTTGTCTTGAGCCAGAAGAAAGATCTTCACGCAGGGCAAGGTACAAAATGCTGGAGTAATTCAGCTGGTCAGGCAGCATTGCTGGCAACACATCAATCCATGCTCTCCAGGGATGCTGCCTGACCCATTAAGTTACTCCAGAACTTTGTGTCTTTTCTTCACGCAGGTGTTTGTAAGACTACTGGGCAGCCTTATCCTAATGAAATTCACTCAATGTGCTTACTTTACACTACAAAGTGGGCTAATAGTAAGCACAATAATGAAACCATTGAAGTACACGACCATTGAGGTCCATGGACAGTACAACGTCAAGTATCTAATCATTGAGGTTCATGTTGTTAACCTCCCCGTGGTGAGCCCTGTCAACTGACCTCAGTCAGGTGAACAACAACAAACAGAGACAGCAGCAGTATCGCAGCTTGGTGCCAACCCGGAGCATGCGCCCTTTTTTAGGGCGGGCACCCACAGATGTCGACCACGGATGGCATCACCTTGCTGTGGACTTCTGCTGCCTCATAAGCAAGAAGAAGTATCTAATCATTGAAAAAAATTGCATTGTGCTGAAGATGTGCTTCAAGTGCCTGTCGTCAAGGATGCCTGCCACCCGGGCCTCTTCCAGCTTTTGGGAGAAAATACAAGAGTTGAGAAATGTCTGGGCAAGCTCTTGAATCAGCAAGGTCAGGGCCATGTGCTGGAAGGTGGGCTAGATACGTATGGGTGGCCACTGGTCAGCGAGGTTGTGGTGGGCTGAATGGCCTGTTTGCATTCTGCATAACTCTATGCCTCCATCACACCATCATCTGCAGAAAGACAGTCTGGTACGGGCGATCAGCGGGCACTAAATGCTGTCCTGACATTGGCACTCACACTCAATGTGGTTTACATTAAAAAAAAATGATAACATGAGTCAGAGCTGTAATTCTGTGTCAACTCTGTTAACAGCATAACGTTGAAATGAAATCAGTTTTTCAACCAGGCAGTATTAAAGGTTAAATCAATTGCAGGAAAGTAACAAACACAGGAACGATTTACAAGTGTTTCCTCTACAAAATAAAACCAATTCCTCGGGGAATTACAGCTAGTAAATCATAATTCCAAATCAAGCAGTGCTATTAACAACGTTCATATGGGTCCAACCTGATGCCGTGCTCACACCTGGGTACATAATATAGAAATATCTACTCAAATAGCTAATGTATTATCGAGCCACATTGCACTCATGAGGACTTGAAGCATGGACTGAAAGATGCGTCATAATAATCATAAATGTTCATACCATGTCAGTTCATATTCATACCTTTAATCTCTTTCAAGGTTCATGCCTATAATACAATCGTTCTGCTGCTCACTCTCTGGCGGGTACAGTATAAACGAGTGATTTGTTTTCATAAGTGGGAATCCATGAGTGAGCGAGCATTGGAGTTGAAGACAGGGACAGCAGCGAAAGTCCATATTCGAGGATGAAGCATCTTGAAATCCACTGGTGAACACAACATTTGTGGATCAACAATGAAGACTGTGGGAGATGTGGGCAGACATTTTGGCTGTGTACACTAGTACACAGTTTTGCTTAATTGGATCTTCAAGGTTTACACACTGTTCACGCTGCCTTGAATCGGGTAGTTGATACCCACCACTCTAGCTGTTCAGAACCACTAATTTGCATCAAAGTGCTAGAGAAGCCAGTAGGGTATTGTTCCCTTTAGCTTTTGCTCCCTCTAGATCATGCGTTCTTTGCCGTTCTCTCATCTAAAGTGCAGGAAGCCAATCTAGATGATGCTTTTGGCATAAAACATAGGGGATATAAAATATTGGAAAGGTGCTGGTGTTCACTGGCATTAAAGCAGTCAAATTGCAATTCCAGCAGTTTTCAGTAGCTCCCCCATGAATTAACAACCACTATTACTAGTTACAGCAAGGATGATTAAGAGCCAATTAATTCTATAATTAATATAAGTAATGGAAAGAAAAATGGCCCACTCAATTTTTTTAATGATAAAAGTGAATGTTAAGGAGGAGCGTTTTATGGCTAGCAATCTCTGAGACTTCACTCGAAATTGCTGCCTTCTTAATTCCAGATATAATTCTTTGATTCAGCTGATCATGAGCCCTAATAGCCCAATAATGGAACCACCTCAATGCTGTGGTATCTTTTCGTGATAATCGTGTCAACCTTGGACTACTGTAGAATTTTCTCTTAAATAAAAGCGAATGTCGGTTACTGTAAGTTGCTGCTGATCTCTGCGCAACACGTTGCCTGGTCCTTGGGTTCAACCATGAACACTTAACGTGCTTTGACCGGATGGGCATGTGAGAAGTTATGAATCTGCCGCACCTTAAAAAACTTTGCAATCATTACTAAACATCCCATTTCAACAAAGGATGGAGTATAAGACTTGCTGACTAGCCTGCTTTACTGCAATCCTCAGGCAGAGAAATCAATCCAATTTAATTTTCATGGGACTCTTTCCATGTGATCATACAACCATATTCTCTTCAACCATAACTCAGTAGTACCCTTTTCACCTCTAACTCAACTCATTAGAATCTTCTTGGGTCTGCAGATTGTGAATCTAAAATTTAGCTTCTTTGGCACATAATAGACAGGTATTTATGTGCAATATTAAGGAAGTAACACTTAAGGATTAAGTGTAGGAGGTACCCACCCGCTTTTTCACCAATTCTACTCTTGTTGGGTTACATTGAAGAAGAGAGGGACATTATCTTGCATGAAAAAGCAAATCAAAAACATGTTTTGATACTGGGAATATGAAAATAAAAACTAGAAAATGCAATAAACACTCAGCTTGTCCGAAAGTCTTAGAAAGAGAAATAACATTAACCTTTCAGTTCAATGTTCTGATCAAATGTTATTGACCTGTGACAAGAGCTCTATCACATTCCATTGGTTGCTGCTTAACCTGCTGTGTGCCTCCAGCATTTTCTACTTTCATTTCTCATTATCTTTGTGTCTTTATCATTAGTAACCCTAGAATCACTATCTGAGAAAATATCAATAGCTTCATCTTCGGCCCATTCTAACCTCTCTCATTTCAGTTGTAATACATCAATGAAGCACTAGACCTTTACACCCAGATCTCCAATCTCATGTACCTCCTGTGGTGCTGATGGAGCTGATACATCAACTGCAACCTTTTCTTTGCCCGGTTTGTATTTCAGGATAAAGTCATAACTCCAAAGCTTCAAGCCAAATGTTTGCTATATTGCTGGTGTTGTGTATTTCCTCTGGGGCTTCAGTTATCAGTTTCTATCACAAACTTCCTCACACAGAGTCGGGTGTGGAATTTCTCTCATGCATATGCAACTGCTGTCGCTCTCTATCAATGTTTGCATATCTTGTTTCCGCCAACATTAGTGCGATAAATGCAAATGCTAGTGACTTGCTACCTTCTGCTAGAGCAGCCCTCAGGCCTTTGATTGAGCCAACTACCTGTGAAATGATGGTTTTCCCTGATGTAGAATGGCACTATTTCTCTGTATTTGTTGAAACTCACTTCATGGGATTGTGACCACTGCTATTCAGCATCTTTTTCAGCCACTGCCTTAATTTGTTATGTGCTCTTACATGCAAGAAATAGATGAGTCAATATATTAGATTTGCCCCATAAAACTTCCTAATTCTAGTTTGCGTTCCGTCTGAGCGATAACTATGGCCATTTCACTCACAAGGTCATAAGGTCAGAAGTGATATAGTAGAATTAGGCCATTTGGCCCATCATCTACTCCGCCATTCAATCATGGCTGATCTATCACTTCCTCCTAACTATATTTTCCGGCCTTCTCCCCATAACCCTTGACACTCATACTAATCAATCACTCCTTCATTGTACATAGCACTCTCACTTCCTCATGATGCATTTGTCAGCATTCAGTTTGAACTCGCTGTTTTTAGTTCTTTCCATTGCCTATTCCAAGAGGTGATAAAAGTGATTTTTGTCAATTGCTTCATCGGTGTTACAGACAAAGTCATATTTCCTTTGCATCCCTACACATTGTACTTGCTTCCTGCTGAAACACTCCCTAGTTTACTCTCAGACCGGAAGGTATTTGTAATGCTCATACCTTTTATGTTTTTACGAGTGTCACTAGCCTGGCCAGAGTATATTTTCACTCTCTGATTGCCCTTGACAAGTCAACTGTTGCTGTTCCCTTGAGGAAGGTAGTACTGTTAGTAGAGAGCTTGCAGTGTTTAGATCCATTGAAAAACAAGTAGCAGTTATATATTTCAAAGTCAGGATAGCTTGTGGCTTGAAAGGAGGAGAGGCAGGACAAATCGTGGCAGATAATAGGTGGGTAGGAGCGAGGTTGTTTTTGATAGGCAGATGGTTGGAACAGAGACCACAGATTAAAGCATAAAGTGTGAGGCAGAAGGATTGAAGAGTTGCAAATTGTGAAGCCACAGGAAGGAATTTGGAAGGGGAGGCAAGGGGAGAAAAGGTGGGAGTCCAGGTGGGGCTCAGAGAAGGTGTGTATGTATGTATTAGGTACTTAGGTACCACACTACTGTACTTACCTGTAACAAAAATAAAATTTAAAAAAAAAAGGTGGTGTGGTGGGGAGAGGGGGTGGGGGATAATTCAATGTTCATGCCATTGTGTTGTCTGCATCTGCCTATTTGTGGCCACCTGGGCTCTGGTCATACCTATGTGCCTGTGCTACAGTGAGCATCTCGTTCGTTGAAACTGCCTGCGCATCTGGGCATAAGATGAATCAAATAAATTGTTCCATTAACTTTTCATCCATTTCATTACTGAGTATGTTTCTGCGCCGTGTAAAGAAATCATCAACAGATTCACCATGTGCTTGCCTCGAGCTTTGAAATTAATATCCATGGAACTAGACATTCAATGTCAGCTTGATCACAACAGGATTTTTACTTTAATCTTCATTTATTTCCCCACTGGTGATAAAATTCAATATTTGCTTTCCTGTACACTGAAGGATATAACGAGCCTTCAATCTATCATTCTCCCTTTCAATTCATTTTTCAGTCTGAATCTTCTGAATGCCTCTGCAACACCATCTCAAACATACACATTACAAATAGCCATCTCATGTTAGTGTTGATTTTTTTCATACAACAATCCCACCAGTCATGGAATATAGATTTTGTTTTCCTTTACTCATTGCCACAATCTTATGGGCACCAGAGAATGATGTAGTCCAACTGGTAAAATAGTATTGTTGTCTGGCAATACTGTTCTTTAATCTCACATTTACAATAATGTAACAAGCTACATGTTTACTTAATAGAAAACATAGAACATAGAAATTAGGTGCAGGAGTAGGCCATTCAGCCCTTCGAGCCTGCACCGCCATTCAATATGATCATGGCTGATCATCCAACTCAGTATCCCGTACCTGCCTTCTCTCCATACCCTCTGATCCCCTTAACAAGGGCCACATCCAACTCACTCTTAAATATAGCCAATGAACTGGCCTCAACTACCCTCTGTGGCAGAGAGTTCCAGAGACTCACCACTCTCTGTGTGAAGAAAGTCTTTCTCATCTCGGTCTTAAAGGATTTCCCCCTTATCCTTAAGCTGTGACCCCTTGTCCTGGACTTCCCCAACATCGGGAACAATCTTCCTGCATCTAGCCTGTCCAACCCCTTAAGAATTTTGTAAGTTTCTATAAGATCCCCTCTTAATCTCCTAAATTCCAGAGAGTATAAACCGAGTCTATCCAGTCTTTCTTCATAAGACAGTCCTGACATCCCAGGAATCAGTCTGGTGAACCTTCTCTGCACTCCCTCTATGGCAATAATGTCCTTCCTCAGATTTGGAGACCAAAACTGCACGCAATACTCCAGGTGTGGTCTCACCAAGACCCTGTACAACTGAAGTAGAACCTCCCTGCTCCTGTACTCAAATCCATCTCAGACATTTACAATGCATCTCAGACATTTACAAGTTTCTCAATGTTTAATAAAACTGTTTTATTTTGTTATTCCTATCAAGAATGCATTGCATTACATTTTCTCACACTTCATCTACTGCCTTTGTGCTCACTTTATTAAAATATGTCCATCCTTTGCTTTCTTGTATCTTCTTCACAGCCTACTTTCCTCTCCAGCTTTTTGTTATCAACATATTGAGATATGTAGAAGGGACCTGACCCAAAACGTCGTGTATCCATTCCACTCCACAGATGCTGCGTGACCCACTGAATTATTCCAGCACTCTGTGATTAACATAGATATTTCATATTTTTCATATGTCACATATAAATTATCAGTTTCTTTTTAGTTTATTGTCACGTGTACCGAGGTACAGTGAAAAGCTTTTTTAATGAATTACAAACTGACTGACTGATTACAGACTGATTCCTGGGATGGCAGGACTTTCATATGAAGAAAGACTGGATAGACTCGGCTTATAGTCGCTAGAATTTAGAAGATTGAGGAGGGATCTTATAGAGACTTACAAAATTCTTAAGGGGTTGGACAAGCTAGATGCAGGAAGATTGTTCCCGATGTCGGGGAAGTCCAGAACAAGGGATCACAGTTTAAGGATAAGGGGGAAGTCTTTTAGGACCGAGATGAGAAAATCATTTTTCACACAGAGATTGGTGAATCTGTGGAATTTTACTTCGGAGTCACGTGAGTGACTACGTGAAGAACCCCGCACAGCCGTTCGTGCGTCATTACATCAGAGGTTTTCGTGCAGGCGACTGTGGAGCAGCGCAGCTCCTCCAGCGGTAAGTCTAAACTTCAGGTAAGTGCTATTCCATACCTGTTGTAGGTCTCCTGCAGGAACCTCCGAGGTTTTTGCGGGATGTTCGCGATGGCCGACGAGGGAACCAGCCTAGGGCTTTGGGGGAAACCCTGGTCCGACTGCGGAAGCGGAGAGCTGACGAATGTCGGGTTTCGCGATCGGAGTCACTGATAACGCGGTCAGTAACACTACACATTGGGTTCCCGGGGAGGGGATACCCAAGAATAGGCGGTTCCAGACCGCAGTAGTCCCCAGGGTCTGGGGATTAAACTGACCTGAACGGTCAGGCTGGGTTCCCGGTGGACGGGAAACCCTAGAATATGCAGTTTTCAGACCGCGGTAGTCCCCAGGAGACGGGGTTAAAACTCACCTAAATGATTAGCCCGGGTGCCGGGAGGGTTACCGCGGGTATGTGTATATATATATATATTTATATTGAATCCCAGGGAGGGGAAATTCAGCTATGCGGTTCCCAAACCGCAGTAATCTCCAGGATATAGGGACAACTGACAAAAATGGTCAGTACAATAAAGAAAGATGTTTGGAGGTTTCCCCTCTGGGAATGAATTTAGAGACACTCCTTCAGCAGGAGTTGGGTCAGCGCGGGTTAATGTGAGAGCCCGCGTCAGCGGTAAAGTTTATGACAGTGTCAGCCTATTGGAGAGGCTATGCCAGCAGCACCTTTGGGTAGGGTTGCTTCATGGGGATGCCAAGTTATGGCAGTGCCAGCCTATGGGAAAGGTTGTGCCAGCAGTACCTTTGTTTCAGGACTGCTCCAGTGGGATGCCAAGCTATGGCAGTGCCAGCCTATTGGAAAGGTTTATGCCCAGCAGTACCTTTGTTGAGGACTGCTCCAGGCCGTTACAAATTGGCCGTTGACGCCGGTCTGGGCAACAGTTTGCAGTCAATAGACTCCGGTAACAGTTTTGTTGTTATAAAACAGTTTATTCTAGTCGTTAGACTAATTCGTAATAGTATAGATGCGATTCAGCTGTGCAAGTAGGACAACTGTTATCTTGTTAAATGGTTAACTATTAAGTGCCATGTAGGTCATTGTTAACACACCTTGTTATCACCAGCTGAAATTAATAAAGTCACAATGATGGACAAACAGTATTCATTACTGCTCCAGTAGTTAGGTAAATCTTTCATTATATTGGGGGATATATTCCGCTCCCAACCCTCATAAATATAATCTGGTAGTTCTAGTCTTTTGTTCTTACTATTATACTTCAGTCACTATTACCTGTGATTTCACACAGTTGCTTTGAAGATTGACGCACGAATGGCTGTACGGGGTTCTTCATGTAATCCCTCATCGTAACTCCTCATAAAATAAAGTTCAAACTTCAAACTGGTAAGTTCTTGTTTAATCTTACTATTCTCTGCCACAGAAGGTAGCTGAGGCCAGTTCATTGGCCATATTTAAGAGGGAGTTAGATGTGGCCCTTGTGGCTAAAGGGATCAGGGGGTATGGAGAGAAGGCAGGTACAGGATACTGAGTTGGATGATCAGCCATGATCATAGTGAATGGCGGTGCAGGCTTGAAGGGCCGAATGGCCTACTCCTGCACCTATTTTCTATGTTTCTACAGGGGATCAGTGCTCCCTACTAATATAATTCCAGCTGAAACCACACATTTATTCCTTCTGAAGATAGACACAAAATGCTGGAGTAACTCAGCGGGACAGGCAGCATCTCTGGAGAGAAGGAATGGGTGACATTTCGGGTCGAGCCTTCTTCAGACTGAGATCCCTTCTCTCCAGAGATGCTGCCTGTCTCGCTGAATTACTCCAGCATTTTGCGTCTATCTTCGGTGTAAACCAGCATCTGCAGTTCCTTCCCACACATTTATTCCTTCTGTTTTCTGTTTTTTAACAAGTAGAAGGTTGTTCACACTTCATAAGCCCTTACTTGCTGCCACAATCTTTATGTGTAGTAGTCAAATGAATACCATGTGAAATCCAGATATAACACATTCACTATTCACCCATTATCTCCTACTAGTAACATCTTTGAAAGATCTGTTAGATTTATAAAGCATGACTTTTACTCATAAAAACATGTTGATCTCCAAGTCTTTAATTACAGCTTCCAGTATTTTACCAACAACTGTTGTCATATTATCAAGATTGCAATTCTCTACATTTTCTCTCGCTTTTCTTAAATAGCTGTGTTGCATTTGCTAACTTACATTCCAACTGAATTGTTTGAGAATCAAGGGAATTTGGGCTAAAGGATTTGCAACCTTTGCAGCCACCACCTTCATTTCTCCAATACTTCCCCATTATTTTCCCATTATTTTAAAGATAAAGCGCTGGAAACAAGCCCTTCAGCCCACCGAGTCCGCACCGACCAGCGATCCTTGCACATTAACACTATCCTACACACACTAGGGACAATTTACATTGATACCAAGTTAATTAACTTACAAACCTGGAGGTCTTGGAGTGTAGGAGGAAACTGAAGATCTCGGAGAAAAACCACGCAGTCATGGGGAGAACGTACAAACTCCGTACAGACAGCACCCGTAGTCAGGATTGAACCCTGGTCTCTTACGCTGTAAGCGCTGTAAGGTAGCAACTCTACTGTTGCGCCACTGTGCCGCCCTGAATTAGTGATATTAATTTCTTTGTTCCTCACTACCATCAAACCTTTCCATTTCCACTACATTATTTGTCTGGAAATTCATGATCTCTGCAACCGGCGAACTAAAATAGTGATGCATTTTTGCACAAAATGTCAAATCGGTTCCACTCTACCAATTAAGAAATTGAGGGAAAGGATAACATTATATGGTTTATAATGGGCGACTTTGTGAGCACATGAATGGATTCAATGGTTGCTTGGAAGCGACCAATGCTGGCAAATCCCAGTGTCTGAATTGAACATGGACAAATCGAGTAGGAAGCAGTGGTGACCTCTCTCATGCAATGATGAGCACGTGTGACACGTGCCAAAGCTTTCACGTGATCCATTTTCTCAACTGTTACGATTCTGCAGTCCAGACACGTAAAACATATTTGATTTGTGCCTCAGTCATTTCTTTATTTCCCATTCTATCATTGCCGCAATGGGAGCCATATTTATTTTTACTATTTTCTCACTTTCTATGCATTTACAGAGGTGGTAATTTCAGCACCGTGTCTTGCAAAATGAAATGTGTCAAGCACTGTTGGAGATCTTTAACATTTGAACCTTATAAATCTCTGCCTGAGCTTTGTTGGTTAGGGTAGCTGGGACCTGTTTTGCAGTCAGGAAACAGTACACAGTAAATAGATGCATGGGGTACTCAATAGCTTGCTTTGGATGATTTTAGAGAATTAATGCGTTTCTATGAATTCCAGCGCTCTGGAAGGCAAGACATAATATTCTACACTATCAGCTCCTATATTTAGTTCTCATTATTATGTCACGTGTGTTTGTTAACTTTGAGCTGAAATTCTTCACCTGCGAAATAAACTGTGACAGCTACATTGATGGATTTTTGTGTAATTCACTCAAATAGCTCGGGATCTATTAACCAACCATTACCTAGAAAAAAAAGCAATCAATTTGATGAAAATTAAATTGTGTTTTAACTGGAATAATAAAAATCCAGAACTTGTAAAACAATAAACCAGTGCCTTGAGATATGAGAAATGGATGGTACAAAAACACGGATAAAATGATAGATACATGTTGTAGTCCATGCTTACAGCATGGATCTCTCTTTATACTGAGGGCTATTGCACAAAGTAGATTTAAAGCCCTGTCCCACTGTACGAGGTAATTCAGGAGTTCTCCCGAGTTTCCCCTGATTCGAACTCGGAGAATTACGGTAATAGCTGTTTGTAGGTACTCGGGGCACTCGTGGACATTTTTCAACATGTTGAAAAATCTTCACGAGTCTTCTAGAGCTTACCGCGTTTCCCGAGTACCTGCCGTTAGCGTTACGAGCCGCTAAGAGATGTCCCCGAGCTCCGACGTACCCGCTACGTACATTCTACGTGCTTCCACGAGTTTGATTTTTTTAAAACTCGGGAGAGCTCTTGAATGAATTCATACAGTGGGACAGGGCTTTTACAACCCCACAATCTAGTTAAATGACTACTTTCTATCAAAATGCTGACCCTGTATCACACTGTGTCAAAACTCCTATTGTATCACAATACTTGTGCATTGTAATCCAAGTTGTCTAGCATAGAGGTCACAATAGGTCATTCCGATACGAAGAATGGATTAACCAAAAATCACACCCCCTGTGTAACTGAATTTACTCATAAGCCGACAATCCTTGCTTTGACTTATAGAAAGTATTATAATGGGATTCAGGCATGAATGAAACTGTGTGAAGCAGAATTTAAATCGTTTCAAAAATGCAAAGACGTTGGCAGTGCAATTGGAGTCATTTGTTCACACAATGGAACTTAAAAAAACTGCCAAAGAGAATAAGGAAAGAAAGAATATGAGGAAGAACGTTTATATAGGTGCAGGGAATCCAGGCAATACTTAAGGGATCAGTTCTAGACAGGGGATAGACACAATAAGCTGGTGTAACTCAGCGGGACAGGCAGCATCTATGGAGAGAAGGAATGGGTGACGTTTCGGGTTGAGACCCTTCTTCCGACTGAAGGTCATGGGAAAGGGAAAGGAAAGAAACGTCACCCATTCCTTCTCTCCAGAGATGCTGCAGGCCCGCTGAGTTACTCCAGCTTTTTGTGTCTATCTTCAGTTTAAACTGCATCTGCAGTTCCTTCCTACGCAGTTCGAGACGGGGGTTAGATGTAGCTGAATGAGTGCTTCTCAGACCGAATAGTCGCCCAATTAAAGTTGATTCTTTAAGGTAGGAATCCATCCATGGAACACAGCCAAAACTAGCAAGAAGGATTTGTGATGGAATAGCACAGCTCAACATGCTAGAACCTTTCCCAAAGCTTGGTATAAACGTAAATTGTCCTTAGTGTGTGTAGGTTAGTGTTAATGTGTCGGAATCGCTGGTCGGTGCAGACTTGGTGGGCGAAAGTGCCTGTTTGAGTGTAGTTAGAAGTGGGGGGGGGGGGGGGGGGGCTCCAGTATTTAGAACCAGTGATAATGAAGGACTGGCAACATATCTCCAAAACAAGACGGTATGTGGCTTGGAGCGTGACCATCACCTTGCACCTACTGCCCCCTCTTAGTTTTGGTCATGGTGATGGGCTTGGAGGGTGTTGTTGACATAATTGCAGTGTTTACTGCAGATGGGATGCACTGAAGCCACCATGCAGAGGCAAATGTGATGATATAGAATGGTTGAGTGTCTTATGCTTATCCAGATAGGTTAAGAATATATTCTATCACAATCCAGAATTGTGAACTATAGATGTTAAAAAGGCATTGGCGTGTCAAGATGTGAGTCATTTGCCGCAGGATAACCAGCCTTTGATTGCCTCTTGTAGTTACTAAGTACTTGTGGCTGGTCCACTTGAGATGATGGCATCAACGGTGACCCCCCTGGATAATTGATATTAGGAGACTTATTGGTGGTAATGCCATTGAATGCCAAAGGTAGGCATGTGGATTTCCTCTTGTTTGAGCTGATCATTGCCTGCGAGTTCTGTGGCATCAATATTACTTGCCATTTATCAACACACGCCTAAGTGTTGTTTAGATTTTGCTGAATGCAGGCATGGGATGCTTCATTTGCTGAGGAGTTGATATTTGAATTGAACATCTTGCAATCATCAGCGAATACCTCAACCTCTGACCTTACCAAGGAAGGAAGATTATTGATGAAGCGGCTGCAAAAGGTACAGCCTTAGACATTGACGAGACAATCTCCTGCCCTTTTGTCCTGAAGCTGGTATGATTGACGTCCAACAACCATAGCCATCGTCCTTTGGCCAAGATATGACCACAGCCACTGGCTGTCCATTGACCAGTTTTACAATGGAATCTCGTCTGCATCCTCTGGGCTTGAACATTGAATTTTCTCAATTCTGTTAACCCTTGCTGTCTCCTCCCCTTCCCACCTCTCCCTCAGCCCTCGGGCTCCTCCTCCTTTTTCCTTTCTTCTCCCCCCCCCCCCACCTCCCATTAGTCTGAAGAATGGTTTTGGCCCGAAACGTTGCCTATCTCCTTCGCTCCTTAGATGCTGTTGCACCCGCTGAGTTTCTCCAGCCTTTTGTGTACCCCCAAATGGTATATATCACTGGTATACGTTATTTAGACAAAAGCAGGAAATGCTGGCAGCACTCAGCAATCAGGCAGCATCTGTGGAAAGAGAAGGAAAAGCTAATGCTTTAGGTCCAGGGCCCTTTGTCAATGCTGTGGGTGAGCATTACCTTGCAAGAGGATGACCCACCACCATTGTGTCTTGGGCAATTAGGAGGGTGTTACTAACTAATGCAGGGATGACACGGTGAGATTGAATTGATTGCATGGATTTAGCGTTTGTAGTGGGTTCAAATGATGGGTTCAGCCACAGGCTCTTGTAGTTCATTGAGAAATAGCTGTGGTCTGGCACTGTGGAGGAAGGGAAGAAGTAGGGAAGTATAGACACAAGGAAGTGCAAATGATGGTTTACAAAGAAAAACAGATCATGCTTGAGTAACTCAGTGGTTCAGACAGAATCTCTGGAGGACATGGATAGTCAACGTTTTGGGACTCTTCAGTGTAGTTGAGTGTTTTCAGTGTACATGGAAGTTGATTCTATATGCATAAATAATCTTGTCAAGTAAGGAAGAGAGAAGAGAGACAGGAATATTGAGTATAGGAGCAAAGAGGTCCTCCTGCAGTTGTACAGGGCCTAGTGAGACCACAACTGGAGTATTGTGTGCAGTTTTGGTCTCCAAACTTGAGGAAGGACATTCTTGCTATTGAGGGAGTGCAGCGTAGGTTCACGAGGTTAAGTCCCGGGATGGCGGGACTGTCATATGTTGCTAGATTTGAGCAGTTGGGCTTGTATACTCTGGAATTTAGGATGTGAGGGGATCTTATTGAAACATATAAGATTATTAAGAGTTTGGACACTAGAGGCAGGAAGCATGTTCCCAATGTTGGGGGAGTCCAGAACCAGGCGCCAAAGTTTAAGAATAAGTGGTAAGCCATTTAGAACTGAGATGAGGAAACACTTTTTCACACAGAGAGTTGTGAATTTGTGGAATTCAGTGGAGGATGGTTCTCTGGGTGCTTTCAAGAGAGAGTTAGATAGAGCTCTTAGGGATAGTGGAATTAAGGGATATGGAGAGAAGGCAGGAACGGGGTACTGATTGTGGATGATCAGCCATTATCACAAGAATGATTCCAGGAATGAGTGGGTTAGCATATGATGAGCGTTTCTACAGTACTGGGCCCTACTCGTTGGAGTTTAGAAAGTTGAGGGGGGACCTCATTGAAACTTACAGAATAGTGAAAGGCATAGATTGAGTGGATGTGGAAAGGATGTTTCCACTGGTGGGAGTCTAGGATCAGAGGTCATAGCCTCAGAATTAAAAGTGTCTTTCAGAAAGGAGGTAAGAAGGAACTTCTTTAGTCAGAGGGTAGTGAATCTGTGGAACTCATTGCCACCGAGGGCTGTGGAGGCCAAGGCTAAGGCAGAGATAGACAAATTCATTAGAACAGGCGAGGGGAAGGCAGGAAAATGGTATTAGGAGGCAGAGATCAGCCATAATTGAATGGCAGAGGAATGGGCCAAATGGCCTAATTCTACTCCTTATAATCAGCCATTATAAGGAGTAAAATAATAGGTGACATTTTGGGGCGAGACCCTACTTCAGAATCATTCACATAATGTTGCATTATCTACATTCATTAATTGAATGGCTTCTGCTGTTTGCATTTACACTTGTGACAGCCCCGATCAGTGGTAGGGTCTTGCCATTGTGTCAGAGGTCATGGGTTCAGGACACATTCTCGACATCCAGGCTGATGCATAAGTCTTCTGAGGCTCCGTCCTATGGGGATAGGACATTGAACTGAGGCCAAGTCTGTCTTCTCAGATGGATGGTAAAAATTTTACAGCGCTAATTTAGAGGTCAGGTAAACTCTTTTCTGGTGAATAATTATCTCTGTGAAATGCTTCGGCACAACCTGAACTTGTGAAAGATAATGCAGAAGCACATTGTCCTTTTGTTCTGATTTCTTTGTTCCCATTCATCTCTTGTTCTTCTGCCTTTGTTTTCCAGGCTCTGGCACTGTAACCTCTAATTGTTGTGCATGTTGTGGATGGTCTGGTAGCTCATTAATATGCTGCCAGCATGTGATAAAAAGATGAGCCGTGCAGTTTATTCTGTAGCTAGAAAAGGCACCGCATTTATTATTCCTAATTATCAGCCACATACTTAATCTCTCTAGCCTCTTGAAGCATTACACTTATGTAAAAATCAAACTAAATAAAGCAGGTTGCTTCATGACTAATGCTTATGTGGAAATTACTTTACATAACAAATTGTGCTCACAGCCATTTTTGATATTGTATTAATCACACTTCTGCACAATTATTCCCTGGCACTGATTTTCTAATTGCAGGGCTGTGTTCGCACACACACACACATGCATGCATGCATATATGCATGCATGTGCGTGCTGGTGCATATGTGACTGAATGGCAGTGAGAGTGCGTGCGTGTGTCTATGCATATGTGTGGGTGAGTTTGTGTTTTGGGAACAGAACAATAATGTTCAGCTTTCCCAGGTTATTTTCTGGAAGATAAAATGTTGACCATGGTTTCTCATACTTCTCCCTGCCACTGCCAAAAGATACTACACTCCCCTCCCCTCCCCTTTCACTATTTTGAAGGGAATATTCTGCAACTTACTGCACATTCTGTGTTGACATTATACCTCCTCTGCATTGCAGATGCTGGAATCTTGAGCAAAACACAATGTGCTGGAGGAACTCAGCGGATCAAGCGGATCTACAATGGAAATGGACAGGCGCCATTTCAGCTCAGGACCCATCTGTCTGAAAAAAACGTCATCAGTCCATTCCATCCACAGATGCTGCCGGACACGCTGAGTCCAGCACTTTGTATTTTGCTCGGTGGAACATCTGTTTTCGGTTTGCAGGAGGTACCTCGAGTTTTCTGCCATTTTAATTTCCTATTCTATTCACACACTCGCCTCTCTGCCTGTGGTCTCCTACACTGATATAACAATGCCCATGTGTTGAATAGTCTTGGCCTGCCTGGCATGTCCCACAGCTATACCCTTTGCAACACGTTACACAGGCAAAGAAGCATCATCGAATTGTAACCATTAGCTAACTGCCTTATTAAATAATTTGATCTCACTCTATCGTAGACATCCTTTGTCTCTGGAACTGGTCCACTAGAATGCTGAAAACGATATTCTGCACTCTGTGTCTTTTCTGTTGCCTCGCCCAGTGTACTTGAGGTTGCACCTGAGTTTTGTTTGATTGAATTTATGTATAGTATCTGGTTTAGTTGGATAGCATGCAAAGCACAGATTTTCACTGTGCCTCACTGCAGGTGACAATAATAAACCTAAACCTAAATCCACACATCCATCCTCCACCTTCTCTGCTACTGAAAATGAATGGGAGGTTTTTTCTGTATCACAGTAAAAACGGAAAGATCCTGGACCTGAAATATTAACTCTGTTTCTACCTCTCAGATGTGACCTATTGAGTACTTCCCTTATGTTCTGCTAACACTTCTTGTTCTCACTACTGGATCGATGCATTTTCCAGTCGGATGACAATGAAGATAATTGTGAACCCATTATATTTAAACTACCCACCATCAAGATACAGAGTCCAGAAGGAGGACATATTCACTGCATTAGTCCCTGTATATGTAATGGTGCACAATCTTGTTTCGTAGTGAATAGGAGTTCAATATTTAATTTGTGTCTGAACAAAATTGAAAAGAAATACCTTATATTTCTCAATTGCTCTTCAAGGAGCCAACCTACCCTGAAATCCAGGAAAGACATTGGATGTTTTTAAGCTGAATTTAACAGCAAATTAATTCTGCTTTCCTTTGCCTTCTACAAGTTGTTGCCAATCTAAATCTGTCACTGTGAATCAGCAAGTGCAACCTTATTCCTTATGTGCTAATAATATTAGAAGATGAGAAATCCACTGACTCACCAGGACCCATTGTTCGGGGACACATTTCTGCGTAACATGGACATGCCTTACCCATGCTAGTTGTCACATATTCTAAATAACATCAACACCAATATTCTGTATTCGTCAATAAGTTGGCACCGTTTTGGCCATTTCATGCTGAGGTCAGATTGGTGAGTGAAGCCTCACGGATTGGTCAGAATAGCCAAAGAGAACCAGGTGATTGCAAAAGAACTAGATGTAGAGTCACAACTTGCCCACACCCGCCAACATATCCCATCTACACAAGTCCCGACTGCCTGCATTTGGCCCATATCCCTCCAAACCTGCCCTATCCATGTACCCATCTAATTGTTTCTTAAATGTTGCAACGCGGCCTCAACTACCTGCTTTGGCAGTGTGAAAATTTGACCCTGAGATTCATATTAAGATCTTTCCCCCTTCACCTTAAACCTATGTACTCTGGTTCTCAATTCCCCAACCCTGGGCAAGAGTCTGTGCATCTACCCATCTGAAAGAATGTGTTGCCAAACTAGACGGGTTTAGCTCTGACATCTAGCTGGTATAACTAAACGTTCAAGTTGTTCAAGAAGGAACTGCAGATGTTGGAAAATCGAAGGTAGACAAAATTGCTGGAGAAACTCAGTGGGTGCGGCAGCATCTATAGTGCGAAGGAAATAGGCAATGTTTCGGAAACGTTGCCTATTTCCTTTGCTCTATAGATGCTGCCGTGCCCGCTGAGTTTCTCCAGCATTTTGTCTACCTTCAGGTTCACATTTATTGTCACATGCACCAATTAAGGTACAATGATATTTAAGTTAGCATGCAGCCATACACATAAAAAAGAGCATAATACACAATAATTTTTACATCCTCCATGGTAGAATCCACATTCTTCACTGTGATGGAAGGCAATGAAGTTCAGTCATCTACCTCCTTTGTTCACCCGTGGTCGGGGCTGAACTCTCTGCACTGCTACTGCAGACGGTCCGCTGCTCCAGCCCTCTCGTCAGGATGATGGAAACTCTGGGGTCGGGAAGGATCGGTACGCTCCGTGGCATGGAGCTCGCGAGTCGGGCCTCTTTTTTTACCGGAGACCGCGGCTTCACGGTGTTAAAGTCCCCAGGCCACAGCACTTCCACAGCGATCCTCGGCAAAGATGGTAAGTCCGTGCCGCGCTTGCGCCTTGAAGCGCTGGGCTGTTCTCCGGGAAAGGCCGCACCAATCCAAGTTGTTAGGCCGCAGGAGCCGACAGAGAAAGATCACATCTCCGTCGAGGTAAGTGACTGAAAAAGGTTTCCCCCCCCTTTCCCCCCCCCCCCCCTCACTCCCCCACATAAAACATACCGAGAAACATTAAAACATACATTTTAGACACACTAAAAATAAAAAATAAGTAGAAATAACACATAGGCTGCTGGAGAGACTGCCATCGTGGCGCCACCTGGTGGTCAGTGGACTGAACATATCATCCTAAGTAGGTCATTCCAAGCTACAACCATCTTCCACTTCAGTGCCACCCAGTGACAGTAGTGATGTTCTGATTAGTCCCAAACTTTCATTTGATTTACAATGAAAGAGGAAGTCAATGGAACCACTTTAGCAGCAGAATAAAATGTCGTTCCCTACCGAATGTAAAGGCGCAGTCATCAACAATATAATTAATAACACAATATTTAATGTTGTGCGATTGCTACAGAATAACTATACATGGCTTTGAAGAACCCTCATTTAAATATGCTTCCATAAACTTTTTCATGCACATGATTTAAATTATAATAAAATATTAAGCATCAACTGACATTGACATTGATGCAAATTCATGACTGTTGCAACTATTGTTGGCATTTATATTGCCTTTGGTTCTGTACATGATGAAGTATCTCACCTTCCATTAATCCTCATAGTCTCTCGGTTCCAGTGAGATTTGTTGGAAGAGGCCAAAAATTGCGAGGTTGATAAAAGCTCAAGGATGAGGATGTCATCTTCCAATACAGCTCACTGTAGCATTCTGAACATGGTATTGAGTTCAGCTATTCAGATAGCCAGCACTTCCAGTTTGCAAAAGAACCAGAAATGTGAAAGAATGCAGATGGTGCAAATCTATTAAAAAAAAACATCGAAAATGTTGAAAATACTCATCATTCCTCATCCCTCAGTCCTGACGCAGGGTCTAAGCCTGAAGCATTGATTACCACTTTACCTCCACAGATGCTGTTTGATCTAGTTTGATTTGCAATAGTACCTGCCTCAGCTACTTCCATACACCATGTTCCATACACCCACCACCCTTAGTGTGATTGGTGACCTGAAGTTACCCCTCAGGTTCCTATTAAATCTTTCCTCCCTCACCTTCAACCTATGTCCTCTGGTATATTCCTCTAATCTGGGCAAGAAAATCTGTGCGTCTACCCAACCTATTCCTCTCATGATTTGATACACCTCTATAAGATCACCTCTCATCCTCCTGCACTTCAAGGGATAGAGTATCTGCTTGCTCAGCCTTTATATCGCAGGCCCTTGAGTCCTGGCAACACCCTAGTAAATTTTGTCTGCACCCTTTCCAGCTTGACAACATCTTTCCTGTAACATGGTGTCCAAAACGGAACACAATACTCTAAATGCTGCCTCACCAAAGTCTTATACAACTGCAACATGACTTCCCAACTTCTATACTCAATGCTCTGACTAATGAAGCTCTAACCAATTGGCCTGTGGCCTCCTGCACAGTCACAATGCAGACCTATGCAAGATTGAGGAACAGCAACTTTTTTTCGATCTGGCCACTGCAGCCTTCTGAACTCAATATTAAATTCTACACTATCAGGTACCCATTTCTGCTAAAGATGTGCCTTTGCTGTCACAAACCTGAGATGCTCCCTGACAATCTCCATCGTATGAAGTATTCTCCTTTAATCACACAAATCCCTGTGTGGTTGGTGTTGGAATTAATTTCCAGGAGGGTTGGCCAGTTTAACTCCAGGATCAAACATGAGGAATGTCGGCACTTGGCCATCTGGCCACCAATGCGTTCATGGTAAATGAATGCTCTCAGCCCATACCCGCGCCAACAGGTAGAACCTGTAACGGCAGATTACCCGAGAACATGGAGAGGTGACGTTTCAGGTCGGAACACTTCCGAAGCAGGGTGTCGACTCGAAACATCACCTGTCCATGTTCACCAGAGATGCTGCCTGACCTGCTGAGTTACGCCAGCACTTTGTGTCTTTTTTTGTAAACGAGCATCTGCAGCTCCTTCTGTCTCCAGGACAGATTTCCCACTACTTTCCAGTTCTCCCTCTATGTGGAAGAAGCTTCACACCAGGATTTATATTACTAGCAGTCTGTCATGCTCCATCCGCATCTAGTACCAACAACCATATCAGAACTTAAGGCAGACATTTAAAGTGATTATCATAACTAGAAGTTTCAGTTGGTTGGCAACATTAACGGCGGAGATCATTACTTACTGTTGCACTATTTTCAACTGTCCTTTTATCCTGGGGAAATAAAAAATATCACATCACTAAGTACATCTTCCTGACCCTCCGATCTATGCTTTTAAAGTATCATCAGACAGGAAGGCCCAGAGGATCCTCTAGGACCAGAGACAGGTGATGGTCCTTATGCTGAATACTACAAAAACATGAAGGAACAAAAGCTGAAGCAGGGTTTTGGTCCGAAACGTCGCCTATCTCCTTCGCTCCTTAGATGCTGCTGCACCCGCTGAGTTTCTCCAGCCTTTTGTGTACCAACGAAAGGCCATTTGGCCCCTTAACAAAATGGCTGATCTTTTCTCTTACTTTGCCGTACTGACCCCATTTCGCTTCATCCAAACATCCATCGATCAGAATAATTCTTGTGTGGTATCTCTGATCTCTGCAAATACTATTTAGGGAGATTTGTGATTTTTTTTTTAAAGAAATTCCAATCTGTGTTAGAGTGGTGGCCGTCACAGGTGGGCCAAGTGCTTGCTTTCCTCACGCTCTGATGTGAGAAGATGATTGCGGAAATGAGTGGAGTAGCTGCTGAACCTCTCTCCACTTGCTCAAGTGCATTGCGGCCTCTTTTACAGGACGAGGTTAATCTCAACGACCAACCTGGCCTCCGCAGAGCTAAGTTAGAGAAAATTGGACAAAGCTTGAGAATCGTCAAATTAATATGGCAGGTACGATAGGGGCATTAAAGAGGCTTTTAGATAGGCACATGGATATGCATGAATGGAGGCATATGGATCACTTGCAGGCAGAGAAGATCATTTAAACATGGTATCATGTTTGGCAAAGAAATTGTCGGCTGAAGGGCCCGTTCTTATGCTGTACTGTTCTACGTTCTAATTCAGGAGGGTTAATGGCTAAATGTGATTCACTTCTCTTCATACGATAAGCTGATTCAATTCCATGGCAATAAACTTGATGGAAAGGATTTATCTATAGGCTTATGCCATTATAGGCTGCCAAAGTGCAGCCGTCTCATGCAAGGATGGGTTGCTACCTGCTCTCAACTTAAGTGTTTTAATCAGTTGTCCCTATATAGATCAGCCACATGTGTTCAATTAAGAGCGGAATTGAATGCTGAACATTTGTATTACCAATAACACACTGCACAAGTATTAACCCTGGAATGACAGAGAATTCAAGGCTGCCGATTTCTGCTTTCAACTGCAAACCTGAAACTGAGTTAAATTGTAATTAGTAAAGATGTAGGAGGGAATGTTCACATTAATGTTAATGTGGTAACATTTTAAATGAAAACAGAACTTTATTTTTGCTCACATCTCTCTACCTCATCTGACCCAAGGCCAGAATCAATCACTGACTCTGTGTTTCAGCTTGGTATCATATTTCTTCTATTTATGGGATGTGGGTGCTGATGGTTGTGCCAATATCTGAGCATGTTGTAAAGAAATATAAGAGTAGGTCATCCAACTTTGCCTGCTCAGTATTGAACTCCATCAGGGCTAATCTTTTATCTCAGCATCAATGTCCTCCACTGAGCCCCTGATTCCCGTAACACCAAAACATCCACCTTAGTTTACAATTGTGACCCCTGGTTCCTGATACCCCATGCAGGGGAAACATTAACTCACCAGTCCTCCACTCTCTCCACACCCCCACCTCTCTCCTGTCAACCCCCATAAAAAATGTACACATTTGAAAGAGATCATCTCTCATTCTTCTAAACTCAAAGTAGCATAATGTTCCTAAAACTTCAAAATTGCCATCCCAGAAATGAACTTGATGGGTGTGCAACAAAGATCCATCAACACATCCTTGCTTAGATGGGAACTCCATACCTGCACAAAAAACTCACATGGGGACAAGATGTCCTTACTCTCGTATTCAAATCCTCTTACAATAAAGCCCACTATAGCATTTGCTTTCCCAATTGCCTGTGGCTCCTGCATGTTAAACATTCAATGCCCATCTCTTTGAAAAGATGGTGATGGGAGGCAGTCTTTGGGCAGACCCACGTCCACATTGCTGCTCAATTAGGAGCTTCAGGCTCAGGTCCAGGGATGCAGCAACTGTTCTCTCTGTTGGGTAATTTATTCCTTACAGGTTGTGGGGAAGTCTTAGTGAACAAGAAGAATACCAATTGTTGTGGGAAATCCAGCCTGCCCTTGTAGCATGAGTCTTAATGTGGGACAACTCTACCTGCTATGCCACTGTGCTGCTGTGGGCTACATGCATCCCTTCCACTCTGTGACGGCACAGTGATTTTTTAAGTAAATAGCAAAAAAAGATTGCATTTATCCATCCTCTGCTCAGCAACTGATACCACCCTTGTATGGGGACAGCCACGCTTGCCCAGGCAGCATTGCAGCATTGCACTCACCGAGGAATGCAAGGTTGCAGCACTGGAGCTACTGCAGCCCCGGCATTGCTGCAGCTGCTGCTGCTGTTGACTTTAATGTTTGCCAGCAGTGGATTCCAGGATTCATGCCAGGAATCAAGAATACATTTTGGATTTAAAACTGGTGTTGGGTTCCAGACACACATCTTGTTATGTGTGCTGGTGTCAAATTCAGTTTTTCTCCGCCGCTTCTCCAGTGAAGAGCATGGGGATGTTATGAACTGGCTGCAGCATGCGATCTTGGCACTTCACAAAACTGTGACCAGACCTTATGTACACTGACAATATAATAGCTCCCTGGTCCAGGTTCTCTTCTACCAAAGGGAGCTCTTTGGAGCAACCATGACTTCATTCCCTTCCAGTTCCAATAGTGCTGAGGCAGCTGATAGAGCAGCTGCCTCACAGCACCCATGACCCGATTTCGAACCTGACCTCAGCTACTGTGTGCGTGGAGTTTTCACATTCTCTCTGTGACCCTATGGGTTTCCTCCCACCACCCAAAGATGCGCCGGTTTGTAGGTTAATTGGCCTCTGTAAATTAGTGGATGAGATAGTGGGATAACATAGAACTCGTGAGAACAGGTGATCAATGGTTGGTGTTGGCCCAGTTGGCGAAAGGACCTGTTTCCATTCTGAATCTCTAAACCAAATGTGTGACCTGAAGACTCCGCCACAGAAGAATCCGGAAGAATCCGACAGGGGATTCAGTTGAGTGTGCACCGTTGTCTGCTTTCATGTGGCCTCCCCTTGCTCCCATTGAGGAAATTCAAGGCGCTCAGTGCTTCCTGAAGCACCATCTCCGTCTCCATTTTGACTGATCATGGACCAGGGGTTCCTATGAGCCAGAGAGTCCCAAGGATGTGAGCACATCTTTAGACTTTAGACTTTAGGGATACAGTGTCGAAATACGCCCTTTGGGTTTCAGGTCAGAATTCATCTTCAGATGATCAGGAGACTTTTCCCACAAGTAGCAAGTTTGTAAGGCCCAAGTTTGTATCGTACTCCGATCACAGAGTTCCCGCTTGGCATCTCGGCAGGACCAGGAAATTCATGACCTGGTCTCATGGGCTGGTCCTGGTGAGCCAACCCTTATTACTGTTGTCTGAAGCATTTCGGTACATAGAGGAGACACAGTGGAAGACTGAAAAAGATTGAGAGCCTAGCTTGCCCTAGCAGGACTGCAGTGGGATGGTCGATCAAGGTTCAAGAATCAAGAGTGTTTTATTGTCACATGTCCCAGATAGGACAATTAAATTCTTACTTGCAGCAGCACAACAGAATATGTAAACATAGTACACTATAAACACCGTACACTGTACACTGTACATAGTACACTATAAAAACTGTAAACATAGTATACTGTAAATAAATGAGACAAATCGCGCAGACGTACCATAAAAAACACAATAATTATGCAATAATAACAATAATGGACTGACGTTCAGAGCTTATTTGAGGTTGTAGTGTTTAATAGCTTAATGGCTGTAGGGAAGAAGCTTGTTCCTGAACCTGGACGTTCAGAAGTTGGACACCGTATCTTTCTCAGGGTCTCATTTAATGTGTGAGGAGGTCTGAGCAGCTCTCATCACTTAGTGCAGACCCTCTTGTCAAGACACCCATGCTTGGGTCGTGTGCCGCAGGGATTAAGGAAGGGAAAAATCATGTGCAAACGTCGCCAACCTGAATCTCTCTTGAGAAACTCCTTCTGTAAACTGTGAGTCTGTGCTGGACAATGTCAGTGTTGGCTGTGGACCCCACCACAAGGAGCGCCCCACTGTTGGTGTTGCTCCATTAGTGCATCAAGAAAGTGACCATCGAATGAAATATCAGAGGATTTTGAGTGTTGGTGCCTTCAGGATCAAAGGAAATTGAGAAGGAAAAAAAAATCTCAGTAGTATGGTGTGAAGTCATGCTGTTCAAACCTAACCTATTTGGCTGTGCAATTGACCACACTTCAAATTAAAGTCTCAATCTCCTTGTTATCTAACAGCATGCGCTCATGCAGACTTGGGAATCTGTAGCCAGCTGTTGGCCTCACAGTTTTATTTTTAATTATCCGTTAAAGAATCAAAAATAATTAGCCAGCTGCTGAGTCGGGCAAAGCTGGTTCTCAGCCCTTCAAAGATGCAGGTTGAAAAGCACTGCAGGATGTGCATCTGCGGAACACAGAGCAGAAGAATCCTGGTTCTGAGGGTAATTAATCTGTGCTGGGGGCATGTCAATGGCTGCAAATAGCCACCATTCTGCTGCCATCTCGATGGTCCCTGCAATTGAATAGTCCTCCCAGACCCTCCTTGCTCACTCTTTCATGCACTGAAAAGTTGCAGAGGCTGCTGAACTAACATCACCAGCCATGCCGCTGCCTTCCGGAGGGGAGGAGGATCACAAAATGAAACATATCAATAAAACTGTGCATTGCCGTCCACATCGCTGCCTTCCAGAGGGGAGGACAGCAAAAACATTGAAAAATGTTAATAAATCTGTACGTGTCAGCGTTACACTTGGGTTCATTTCCTTCACAAGTAGCAGAACTTTCAGTGCAGACGGAGAGTGATGGCATGTGCCCGAGCTGTTTCTAGCTCTTCAGCTGAAGTTGCCAGTTCTCCAAAACCCTGTATCTATTTCCGTATTCCTCCTGCACAAATTTTCCTTTTGAACTGCAGGTCCTCCATTGCATGGATGGGAAACATGTCTGTCCTTTTTTTTTAGCATTGCTTGAATGAATATGTACTCACTATGGAGCGAAACACAATAAGGTTTATTTGTGGGTCATTTCAGTACACTTTGGAAATCTACCGGGCAGTTTTGGCTCTGAATTGCACTTGTGTGTTGGACATTATTTCCATGGCAGATGTTATTCCAGGGTGTGAGGCATCTTTTTGAAGCATTGTAGACGTTAGACCAAATTATTCTGGGACTGACCATTATTGAGACATAGGTATATCATCACTTACAAGTAAATAACATGGTTAGGAGGCATTTTTTAATACTAGCTTTCAGTAGTTGTGCTTTGAATACCAAAGCAAGAGCACTGGATGGCCGTGAGTACTGCAGTTCTGGGCGCCAAAGTATAAGAGTTATAAGGAGGATGAGATGTTGCTGGGGGGTGTGCAGAGGCGATCCACCAAGATTTTCCCAAGGAAGGAGCGAGCTGAAAAGTTGGGTCTGTTCTCCTGGCACCACAGGAGGTTAAGAGAGGATTATGGTTGAGATATATAACATTATGACGGGGCAGGGTAGAGTGCAGGAATTTTTTATTCATATCCAACTAGGGAATATAAGATATTCAGAAGAGCTATGAATGATGCACTATTCGTCCAGAGAGAGGTGAGTACCTGGAACACACTATTTGAAAGAGTGATCAAAGTGGGTCACAAACAACTTTTAAGAAGTCTCCAAAGGAACATTTGAATTGCTTAGGCAATGGACCGGGCACTGGCAAATGGGATTTGTAAGGATGGCTTCTCACTGCTTGGCCTAGGTGGGCTGAATGGCCTCTGTTTCCATGCCGTATGTCTTTCTGACTCTGTGACTCCTGACAACCTCCCTCATTCTCAATAGCATCATTAATTTTTGTACCATCCACAAATGTACTAATCATGCTTCCTACATTTACACCCAGTTTATTATTACATATCACAAACAGTGGGGGTCTGTGCTTTGCCATCCCCCCCCCCCCCCCCCCCCCCCCCCCCCCCCATGTGGTACACCTCTGGTCACGGACCTCCAGTCTGAAAACAATCTTCAGTCCCTTATCACCAAGCCAATGGATCCAATTAGCCCGCACACCTTGAATCCCACATGCCTTAGCCTTCTAGATCAGAGTACTATGCAGAGCCTTGTCAAATGCCTTATGCAAGTCCTTATGGACAGCTTCTATTGCCCTGCCTTAACCAATTTTCTGTTTAACTTAATCAAAACAATCAAAATAGTGAGACGGGATTTCCCCTGCATAAAGCCATGCTGATCATCCCTAATCAGAGCCCCAACAATCTCCTTCCTTGTTTCCAATAGCATTTTGGGATGGATCTCATCTGGCTGCGAGGATTTATCTTCCTGTCTGCACAGAAGATGAGGTGAACCCATGCAGGAACTTGCCGAAGATAGACTCAAAAAGCTGGAGTAACTTAGCGGGACAGGCAGCATCTCTGGAGAGAAGGAATGGGTGACATTTCAGGTCGAGACCCTTCTTCAGAACTTGCCAGTGTTCAATCCTTCATAGACTGTCCTCGTGTACAGCTTCAGACCTTTCTTCAGGGACCGGAGCTCTCCATCAATTGCAAGTACTTCCATTCCCTCAAAACGTATATGTCATTGGTGACCCTCGCAGGCCAATGTACAATATCCTGGGGGCTCCAATGATACCTTCATTCAATGCCATTCACAGAAGAGAGTGAATTTGTTTTTTGTAACAGCATGGAAGGATGCCATTCATCCATTGCATCCATACCGACTATCAATAATATCAGGCCCATATCTCTGTTGTTTGCCTGATAACAATAAAAAAAATTCCTTTTCAGATACTTATCCTGCTCCACCGATATACAAGCATGTCTCTGTTTATTCTACTGCAATGTGTTTGTGGAGAAGGAGTCCACACCCCATCTCAGTCAACAGTTCTCTCCAATTGACAGATAGATTCTAGTTCGCTTAACATAGGCTTAATGGCTTAAAAAATGAACACACCATTATTATAGATGAGCGAACAAAGGCTGCTCAATTCAACTTATATTAACAAATGTAAAGAGCAAGCTGCAAATCAGGAGAAAGTGGCACTTTCACTGCTCCCGTATGACAAGTGATACTTTGCATTTGAACATTGCTTTGTGATGTAGTCTGAGTGATTGGCGGTTATTATGAACTTGCATTTACAAAGGTTGAATAAGAAGGAGCAGGAGATATTATAAAGGCTGTATAGAATTTACAGCATGGAGTCAAACACTACAAAAATACTGTAGGCTCTTCAACCCACTAAGTCCAAGCCAGTTATCAAGTTCTCATTACACTAATTCACTAGATCTTATTTTATTCTCTCTGTAAAGATACAATGGGTATCTTTACTGCCTCTGCTCTAAGGACATTAACACACATACACCATAAACACACAGACACACATCATTAAAAAACACACACTGAACTTTTGTTCTCATTTATTATATTGTTTACAGTGTACTATATTTACATTTTCTGTTGTGCTGCTGCAAGTAAGAATGTAATTGTTCTATCTGGGACATATGACAATAGACACATAGAACAAACATAAAACATAGAGCAGTACAGCACAGGAATGGGCCCTTCGGCCCGCAATGTTTGTGTCGAGCATGATACCAGGTTTTGGCATATGATACATACAAGCACTAGGACACACACACACACACACACACACACACACACACACACACACACACACACACACACACACACACACACACACACACACACACGTATATGCGGGCATGGATTGGTGGATTGAGACACTGATGGTTTCCACCACCCATCCCATCCCTCCAATCTTCCTAATTACCCACAATTTAACTCCTCACTGTCTTTCCTAGGCTTTCTCTCTTTCACTGTCCCTCCCTAACCCCCTTCACCCTTTCCTCTCTCTTGCACATTGCTGTTGGCCCTGCCCTTCCTTCCCTGGACCATGAATCCCTCCCCATTTCTGTGGTACGGGCAGATCACGAAAGGGTTCCATTCCTGAGAACTGTTTATCAGCTGATTTTTCCATGTGTCAGAACCACCCGTTTTCTATAGCTGCCCATATCATTTCACTGCATACACCTGCTATGCACTTCATAGAATATCCACCCAAACACAACCCATAATATAAATCATGGAGGAAATACTGTACCCATTCATTAATGAATGCTACAAAACATTTAATTAGTATTATTATTATCTATATACATAAATCTCTCATTTTGTCCTCTTTGTTGTTTTTAAATTTGCGCAAAAAATGGTACCCGATAGCGCCACGATTTTTTGCCACCTTACTTGCCATTCTCCTGTGCTGCAAGTGCATCGTTTTGTTCCGATCGGCGAAATATTATACAAGTTATTGGTCTTTTCTCCTGTCATTCACCATGACAGATACGCCCCTTCCGGCACCCGCTGTCAATCACCAGCGGAGAGAATAAAGCTGAAGGAGTGGGGTGAGCAGAGTGTGGGCGGGGGCTGTATTCGCGGGCGGGCGGGGTCTGTGTTCCGCGGGCACGCCTTTGTCCGTGGGTGGCGGCGGCAGTGACCACCACGATGAGCCAGGAGCCGCTGAGTGCGGCCGGGAGCCGCTGAGTGAGTCCGGAGCCGGGTCCTGGAGCGGCCGGGGCCGTGAGCTGCTGAGCCCACACCCCCCCCTCCCCCCTACCACACAGACCCCCTCCCCTACCCCCACAAACCCCCCCTACGGACACAAGCCCCCTCTCCCACACAAGCCCCCTCTCTCACACAACCCCCAGCCCCCTCCTACACACCCCTCCCCTACAAATGTTGCCTGATTTGCTGAGTTCCTCCAGCTCCACTCCAGTTCCTCCAGTGTCTGTTCAAGATTCCAGCATTTGCAGTTCCTTGAGATGAAAAGTAATAGATTTCCATTTTATTGGTTTAATCTCTGGATAGAAACCATGGGAGATGCAGAATTATTTGGATTGTTGACACTTCTATCCCATTGATCTGAACCCAATTAAAATTCAGGGACCCAGAAACAAAAGGACAATAATTTAACACACATGGACTCAATCCCTTCATTGTTGCTGATGTATCATTGAAATGACATTTTAAGTCTACACACTACAGTACTGGGAAATCACAGCAGAAAACGACAATGAGATTATAAAACAGAGGTTCCTCACATATTAGGACTCAAACTGTAACAAACTCACCCACGCTATAAGTGAACAATAGTTTAGTGCCTCCAGCTCTTCCCACTCTGTACCCTTTGTGGCTGGTGTTCATTAAAATCATTTTTTATAGATTCACAAAAGGTGTTGCAATGAGACAACACAGATGGAAGAAATGGGTTTAGTTCAAGCAACAAATACAATTCACAAAGGTATAAAAAGGGCCAAACACATCCACAGGCAAAGGGTGGAAGACCACTTCAATACCGTGGACAGCAGAAACATGTGTCAGGGTGTCAGGGACATCACTGACTACAAGCGCAGCCCCGCCTGCTCCCACAGTGATATCACACTGGCCAACGATCTTAACATCTTCTTTGCCCACTTCAAAACTGGCAACACCACCAGGAGAGGAATAACCCCGGCCATGGCGGAGGGACATGTCTTAATATTGAGCACACAGGATGTACAGTGCGCTCTGCGAAGGGTCAATCCACAAAAGGCTGCAGGTCTGGACGGAGTCCAAGGAAGGGTACTTAAGGACTGTGCTGTACAGCTGGCTGAGGTATTCACCAGGATCTTTAACCTGTCTCTATCTCTGGCAACAGTCCCCAAGTGCCTGAAGTGAGCTACCATAGTGCTGGGTGCCGAAAAAGACCAAAATCACCAACCTGAATAACTACCGTCCGGTTGGCTTAACACCAAAAACCATGAAGTGCTTTGAAAGGCTGGTCCTCTCACACATCAAATCCAGCATCCCTGCCTCACTGGATTCACATAAATTTGCATACAAGGCAAATAGATCCACAGAGGATGCCATCTCTCTGGCTCTTCACACTGTCCTGACTCACCTGGAAAGACAGGATGCTTTTCATAGACTACAGCTCTGCCTTCAACACGGTCATCCCCACCAAACTCCACCAGCTCGTCGTTATGCGACTGGATCCTGACGGAGCGACCGCAGGCAGTGAGACTGGGCCCGCACCTGTCCTCCACTATCACCCTGAGCACCGGCACACCACAGGGCTGTGTACTGAGCCCCATGCTCTACTCCCTCTTCACACACGACTATGTTCCTGCATTCGACACCAACACCATTGTCAAGTTTACAGATGACACAACGATGATCGGGCTGATCACCAACGGTGATGAAACAAACTACAGAGCGGAGGTGCAGAACCTGGCGGACTGGTGCTCAGATAACAACCTGTCCCTAAACACCTCTAAGACCAAGGAGCTGATTATTAACTTCAGAAGGACTCATAATGGGGAATACGCTCCAATCTTTATCAATGGGGACCGTGTGGAGAGAGTGTCCAGCTTTAGGTTTCTGGGCACACACATTTCAGAGGACCTCACGTGGTCCACCAACACCGCTGCGCTGGTCAAGATGACTGTTCTTCCTGAGAACATTGAAAAAGACTGGTCTGCCCCAACAGCTGCTGACAACCTTCTACCGCTGCACCACAGAGAGCTTCCTAACATATGGCATATCTGTGTGGTATCTCAGCTGCACGGAGGCGGAGAGGCGAGCTCTAAAGTGGGTCAGCCACAGAGCGCAGAAGATAATTGGGACACAGCTACCAGCCTTGGAGGGCATCTATAATACATGACATGTACAATACAATACCCCCCCACCCCCCACTGAACTGTCTCCCTCGGATGGTCAGATCGCACATCGACCCGGCACAGACCTATTTGCACTTTATACTGTTTTAACTGTTTTTTTTATTTATCTTGTTTCTCTGGGTGTCTAGATTTTTAGCTAATTAAGTTATTACATTGGATGGAAGCTGCATACCAAATCTCGTTGTACCTCTGTGCAATGACAATAAAAGATCTTATTATTATTATTATTATTATTATTATTATTATTATTATTATTATTATTATTATTTTATAGTCTACTCATTGTTTTTACTAATCAAGCACTCAAGGTTGCCTCGATCCCATTAGCTACTTCAAATGTAACTGGGAAATGGTTTGATATTTGAGAGAGTGGATGATTGCGAGGTTTCTAGACTTTGGGTTGTTCAGCAAACCTGCTATCCTGCATTACAAAAGCAAAATGATGCAGATGCTATAAACGTAAAATTAAAACAGGACACGCTGTTAATATTCAGTAGGTTGGGCAGAATTTCTCGATGAAAAGATAACTGCCAGAGGAACAGGAACAAATGCAACAAAATCGCAGATTTGAGGAGGGGTCGTACTGGACCTTGCATTGGTAAATGAGCCTGGCTAGGTGATTAGTGTTTCAGTGGAAGAGCATTTTGAGCACAACTCCATACATTTGAAGATACTGAAGAATAAGGATATGTCTGGACCTTCAGGGAGGTTACTAAACTGGGGCAAGGCACATTACAACATTGTTAGGCAGGAACTAGGTAGAATAAATTGGGAATTGTTATTGAGTAAGTCCACATGAAACACATGGGTATTGTTGATCATCTGATAAGACTTCAGGACTAGCATGCTCCAATAAGGAGGGATAAGGATGGCAATGTCGGAACCTTGGATGACCAGAGATGGCGCAAATGTGATCAAAAAGGAAAAGGAAGCACATGTATGGTTTAGGGAAATGAAGTCCGACAGGGCCATTGAGGAAAATAACGCAAGCAGGAAGAACACAAGTTTCTCCAGAGGTGTTGCCTGAACCACTCAGTTACTCCAGCATTTTGTGTCTATCTTTGGTATATGCAGTTCCTTCCTATGCAGAAAGGAATGCAAGCAGGCAATTAGAAGGGGCAAAAGGGGTCATAAAATATCATTGACAAGTCGGATTAAAGAAAATCTCAAGATATTTCATACAAAAGTTAAAAACAAGAGGTTAACTAAGGAGATGGTAGGAGCACTCAAGAACAAAGGAGAATGTTGATGAAGATGTAGGCAAGGTACTAAATGAGTACTTGCATCTTATTCACTATGGAGGACATGGAGGATAATGAGATTAGTGTGGAGAAGTCTAATAATCTAGGGCAGTTTGAGATCAAGAAAGAGATGGTGGTGGGGGTTTGAAGAGCATTGAGGTGGATACATCTCCAGCACCTGATGGGATCACTCCTAGGTTATTGAGAGAGGCAAGATCGGTGATTGCAGAGACCTTGTGAAGATTTTTGTGTTCTCCCTAGCCACAGATGTCCTAGGGGACTAGAGAGTAGCTAATGTTGTTTCTTTGTTGAAGAAGGGAAGTAGAGGTAATCCAGGAAATTATAGACCAGTAGACCTCATATCAGTGTAGAGAATCTATTGGAGAGGATTGTTCGTGATCGGATTTACCCTTTTTTGGAAGAGAATGGGATAATTAGGGACAATCATCGTGTCTTTGTCCAAGCAGAGTCAATGTCTTACCAACTTGATTTAGTTTTTTGAGGAGTTCACAAAGGTTTCATGAGGGTAGGGCAGTGGATGTTGCCTATAAGGATTTTAGTAAGGCATTTGTTCAAGTCCATCTTGGTAGGTTGATCAAGAAGAATAAGATGCATGGGATCTACCACAGTTTTGATTCAGATCTGGCTTACCCTTAGAGGATAGAGGGTAGTGTTGGAAGTGTACTATTCTGGCTGGAGGTATGTGAGTAGTGGTGTTATGCAGCAATCTGTGCTCTATTGAGCTCTGTTGTTTGTGATGTACATCATTGCCATTGATCCAACCAAGAACTGTGATATCATTAGCAAGTATAAAGAATTGGCACTGTACGTGGCCATTCGGTTATGAGTGATTAGTACAGGTGTCAGAGGTTATGGGGAGAAGGCGGGAGACTGGAGAGAAATTAGGAGAGAGAGATAGATCAGAGATAGATTTTCTCTCTTTAACCGTCCTTATCTTGTCCTCTTTGCAGTCATCCACACATATCCTTCTGTGACATGGCATCTCAAGTGATTGTGACACTCTGTCTTCCATCCTATTGCACATATTTCCCTTTTCTTCTTTATCCTTTTCCGTCTCTCCAATTGAAAGCACGTTTCCATTTCTGAAGGTTCATCGACCTGAAACTCTAATCCTATTTCACTTTCCACAAACGTGCCTGTCAGAATTTGCAATTCTGGTTTTACTCTTGCTGTGTCCTAGCTTTATAAAGGGTGAAGCCATTCTTTGAGGGAATTACCATTCACTGAGCAGTACTCTGTTTCCAATGAGGCACATAAATGCTTTCAATGAGATTAGAACCTTAGTTTGGGAATGTCAGTCAATGTCAATCCAAAATAAATGACTTGGTACCACCTTTGAGGATGTGTTCCTGTGATACGCACGAAGTTCTCTGGTATTTTACCTCCAGAATTCCAAACTGTTTTTAATCTTATTCCAAATGAAGCTGTGGATAAATCTTGGGAGTGAATGAAAACTTAACAGGAGATATAAACAGGTGAATGCAAATCACATCTTGTTTGGGATGGGTAGATTAATGCAGACTATAACTTGTTTATAATTTTGTTTCTATCATTTGTATTCAAAACGTTGACAATACCAAGAAATTTGGAAGATTTATGGAATCTGGCTGGCACAAACGTATTAGATTCCCATGAGTATTGTGTTTTCCAAAATATTTGAATAGCTATAAATCACTACATGACATCTTGAAATGGGACGTGAGCGGTGCTGTATATATGGAGGGAAATGGTTCAATAGAATAGGAATAAACTCCTTGCGAGTGACGAGGCTTCAATTCCAGGAATACAGTGGAGTTTCTGGGATCAATCCCACACTTCAAGGGAATGAATATTTTGGATGTTTGTGCCAAGCAATTGAATTGCTTACACTGTGCAGATTTTTCAGCACGCATTTCATCCAAAATCGATGCAACCTATTGTGAAGCTCATGGGTGATCATCTCGGGGTGAAATTGCAAAATTGGATTGGATCCTTTCAGTTAAAATCCATGTTACTGTATCCAGTATTTTACTTCGGAGTCACGTGAGTGACTTCGTGAAGACCCCGCCAGCGAAGATGACCCGGGGCACCCCGTCATATCGTCGCGCGCATTTGCAGCGGCAGCTGGGGGGGGGAGTGCGCTCTCTCCTCGGGCTCCTTCATAAAAGGCCGGTAGGTGAGTAAGTTTTTATCCTACAGGATGGACAAGGGCAAGAGAAAGGCGCTGTCGAAAAGTCGAGCTTCGACCAGCCAACGGCCCTTGTCTCCGGAGCTGCAAGCAACACCAGCAGCTTCGAGGCGTGTGGGGGCAGGAATGCGGACGTCGGGTGCTCCCGCTGATTCAGGGGCCGACTCACCGGAATGGTTTACCGCACCGGAGCTGGAAATATCAGATCCAGACTTCGAGCCCCCTTCCCCCAAGAAAAGAGGGGGGAAAGCAGGTACGTGGCAAGGGGTCTCGCTTGTTACAAGCCACCTCTCCCCGAGCTCCAGTAGACCCGAGGGGGCTGGGCCGGGAGACAGCCGCACGACAGGGGAGCCCTGCAAAGTGCAGATACGTACCACAGCCAGGGATATCTGCCATCGTGCAGCCCGGGCATAACACTGCTGCGTCGTGTAGGCCTGCTGGAGCAGATACCGCCGACAACACACCCCGTCAGGCTGCGGTCAAGGGCGGAGGTGGCAGCAGGAAGCGGTCGGTCAGCTCAGCTCTGGGAACGGCCGACCATGCGCCTCCACGCCAAAAGATGGGCAAGTGTGGAGGTAAGCCTGCACGGACTCCGGGGAGCCAGGTTCCGGGGGCCGGCGCCGATTCAACTTGCCTGCCTTCTTATCAGCCAGGTGGGCCGCCACAGTCTGGGAGAAGACAGACTAGCGGAGAGTCCGTGCGGGAGTCGTATGATCCTACTTGGGCTGTAGGTCACGACGACCTGCCATTGGACCCTAGACAGCACTCTAAGGGGGTGAGGTCCGATGGTGGAAGCCCCAGTGAATTCGCAGGGCCTGGGGAAGTCGGCTTGTCCGCTGCAGATAGCAGGGACGGTCGCATTGAGCGGTTGGAGCTCTTAGTGGAGCAACTCTTCCAGCGGGACCGGGAACGAGAAGAACGGGACTCGCGGGCATCTACCAGCCGAGCGAGGACTCCACTCAGCATCTCGTCGTCTCCAGCAGGAAGCATGAGGGATTTCCCAGCTGCTGTGTTCGAAGATGACCCGGGGCAGCCAGTAACCGCTGAGCCAGAGCATGAGGAGGATATGCTGGAAGTGGTGAGTAAGTTTGCCGCTACCACCCAGACAGGTGAACCTCTGCACCACAAATTGGCGGGCACCATTGATTACCTGACTACACATCAACTCCAGAGTCAGGTTCTCAATGATACATTGGAGAAAATAAAACCGCCCGAAAACTGCGTCAACCTCAGTGTGCCCTTGGTTAACACCCAGATCTGGGGACACTTGAGCACGGCCACCAAGACGCAGGATGTCCGCCTCCAGCGAATATTAAAAGTTCTCTCCACGGGCATAACGGCGTTTGCAAGAACCCTGGATGGGGATAATGTGTCGAGCGATCAGCAAGACGCACTGGCACTATTATGCAATGCCCAATACGAAATAAACTGCCTGCGTAAGAGCTCCATAAAGCCCACACTCAACCCCAAATTCGCTGGGGTTGTGCCGACCATCAACCGCTCCACCGCAGCATCAGTTGTTCGGAGACCTAGCCAAACAGGTGAAGGAACTGGATGAGGAGGCCAAAACAGTCGGCCTCATGAAGCCTCAACAGACCAGGCCTCACCCATATTACCGGCAACAGCCTACTTCCTCGTGGAGAAATCGGCCGCCGGAAAGGGTTCAGAGATCCAACCCACCTCCATACCAACAAGTGCCACGACCTTTTTTAGGGCAAGGCCAACAAAGGCCTGCATGGAAAATGCGGCCTCCGGCTCGTCAACCTCCACAACGCCCACTCAAAACACAGTATGTACGGAACCGCCGTTAACCTTGGAGGTAAGGGGGTCTGGTTCTTCTCACGCCGTAGCATCTCCTCCTGCACGAATAGGTGGGCGGTTGCGGGCGTTTTTGGACATTTGGAAAACTGTCACCACGGATGAGTTTATTTTCCAAAGTGTTCAAGGATATGTTATAGAATTCATTGAAGGTATAAATCCCCCTACGCAGCATTCGCCTCGTAGAAAATTTACTCTATCCCAAAAAGAGATGGAGGCAGGACATGCTGAAATTATACGGTTAGAAGAAAAAGGGGTAATTGGCAAAACTAAGCATGAACCAATTGAGTTTGTGTCTAATATATTCACTAGGATTAAGAATTGAACAATTTTGTACAATACACCCATTTCAAAATGGATACGTTTGAAACAGCTAAGCAGATGCTTTACCCAGGGTACTTTATGGCATGCATCGATTTGAAAGATGCATATTATACGGTACCCATTGCAGAGGCTTATAGAAAATTTTTGAAGTTTGTCTGGAAGGGTCAGTTATGGGAGTATAAAGCATTGCCCAATGGAATTACCACAGCTCCTAGGCTGTTTACCAAACTGGTAAAACCTATATTGGCTCTTCTCCGACAACAAAATTATATAGTAATGGCATATTTGGATGATATCCTTATAGTGGGTCCAACCCTCCAATTGGCAATTCAAGGAGTGGCTGCAACCAAGGATCTGTTTGAGAAGCTGGGATTTGTAATTCATCCAGACAAATCAAAATTGCACCCGGTACGGGTTATGGATTATTTGGGGTTCACCCTAGACACTAATTTAATGAAGATTACCATCCCAACTAATAAAGCTACTACTATTATAGAAGAGTGCCACAATCTTGCTTGCGCCAGGATACCGACCATTCGGCAAACGGAAAAAGTTATAGGGAAATTAGTAGCTGCATTCCCAGCTGCACGATTCGGACCGCTACACTACCGAAATTTACAAAGATCAAAAATCCCAGCGTTAAAAACAAATGCTGGTCACTTTGATCGGCCAATTCGGTTACCATCAGAAGCCAGAAATGAGCTACAATGGTGGGTTGACAATATTAAAGAATGTCATAGACCTATCATTGTAGGCAACCCTGATGTTGTGCTACAAACTGACGCAAGCGCACAAGGTTGGGGAGCAACTGATACGATGTCCAGTTGTGGTGGCAGATGGAATTCTAATGAGGCTACATTTCTGGAGGCACATGGGATAAATTATATAGAAATGTTGGGCGCATTTCATGGACTGCGGGCTTACTGTACTAATTCACGGGATTTACATGTCCGCCTTCAAATAGATAATACTACAGTGGTGGCTTACATCAATCATATGGGTGGTATCAGGTCGCTATCTTGTGATGAATTGGCTAATACAATTTGGCACTGGTGCATTGAAAGAAACATTTGGATTACTGCGACCTATTTGCCTGGGAAGCTTAATACAGTGGCGGACACCAGGTCACGAGTCTTTAATGACAACATCGAGTGGATGTTAAATACCCAAATTTTTGGAGATATTATAGCTCATTTTGGGACACCAGATATTGACCTATTTGCGTCCAGGTTGAACCATCAGATACCAACGTATATGTGTCATGGGAACCAGACCCTGGGGCAATAGCGATGGATGCGTTTTCGATCCATTGGGGGAAATGGTTTTGCTACGCATTTCCCCCATTCTGCCTCATCAGTCGGGTACTGCAGAAAATTAAACTGGATTCTGCAACTGGTATATTGATTATTCCCGACTGGCCTACACAACCATGGTACCCGATGGTGGATAACATTTTAAAACAACCATGGATGGCGATTGGGAAGCACTCCAAATTAATTACTCACCCTATTACGGGGATCAGTCATCCTTGCCATGGTCATTTAAACTTGTTGGCTTGCAGGTTCTGAAAAGACCGCTCATCCGGGCAGGCATCTCGTCAAGAGCCATGAACCTTATTGCAGCATCATGCCGGGAATCCACCCGGAAACAATACCTCACTCAAATCAGAAAGTGGGAGGATTTCTGTGCCCGGAACAACAAGTCCTCCAACTCGGCAACAATACCGGATGTGTTGGAGTTCCTCGCAGGCCTCCATTTTGATGATGGCCTCAGCTACAGTGTCATCAACAGCGCCAGGAGTGCGCTGTCTTCATAACTGGATATAGGTATCGGCTCCCACCACCTGGTGTCTAAATTAATGAGGGGAGTATTCAATACCAACCCTTCACGACCCAGATATACAGTAATGTGGGATGTGGGGATCGTGCTGACCCTACTGAGGAGCTGGGCTCCAATAGATGAGCTACCATTGAAACAGCTCACCCTTAAGGTGGTGATGCTCATGGCACTGACGACAGCCCAACGAGTCCAGACGTTACAAAAACTGCGTCTGGACAGCATGGTGGCCACCCCTGGTCAAATAAAATGTTTTGTTATAGAATTATTAAAGCAGCACAGGCCAGGGGCGCATGGGCTGCAGCTGGAATTTCGGGCGTACCCTGTAGATGCCACACTCTGTATAGTCACCCATCTCCACCACTACATCCGAGTTACTGGAGTTATCAGGATGAAGGAACAGGGACTCCTCATCAGCCATAAACCTCCGCATCGTCGAGTGACTACACAGACTATCGCCAGGTGGCTCAGGATAGTGTTGGATGCAGCAGGGGTCGCTACTGACATTTTTATGCCTCATTCCACCAGAGCTGCATCCACATCAGCAGCGAGAGCCATGGAGGTGCCCATGGACCACATTCTCGCCACTGCGGGCTGGGTCAGTGAGAAAACGTTTCAGCAGTTCTATAACAAACCTCTGGCCGCCCCTGCGACATTCGCAGAAGCTATCCTGGGAATTGCTCAGTAAATATTTGTCCCCGAATTAGGGGTTTGTTGTTTATTTGATTAATAAATTGTGTTGATTTTTCAGCCACTGTCAACTGAACTCCATTAACAGTCTTCCTCCATCAGAATGGCGGCAGTGTGATAAGCATGGATGCTGTTCAGGGCGTGAAATCACAGAGCTTTGAAATCTTCACGAAGTCACTCACGTGACCGAAGTAAAATAGTAAGATTAAACGAGAACTTACCAAGTTTGAAGGTTGATCTGTATTTTACGAGGAGTCGCGGTGAGGGATTTCGTGCCCACCGCTCCCACCCTCTATCATAAGGTCAATCAGGTAGTTCTACGGTTTTCATCTTACTATTTTTAGTATTGGTTGGTTCTGTGATTCCACACCGCTGCTTTGAAGGATGCTGCGCAGGCGTGCTGGCGGGGTCTTCACGAAATCCCTCACCGCGAGTCCTCGTAAAATACAGATCAACCTTCAAACTTGGTAAGTTCTCGTTTAATCTTACTATTTTCCTTCGTATTGTCAGCCCTCATGTTTGATATCTTCCTGAGCTAAGCTGGGGCTCTCATGGCCCGAAACCTACAGTAGCTTGGCAGTCACTGCAAACAAGGAGCCTAGCCATTTGGACACCATTTAATAGGCCACCTGGCTCTCAATGGGGCACTTTGCAGTGCAGATTCAGGCTGCTCACTGCAGACAGCTCACACACCTCTTTCAGTGCTGAACGCAACCGATTAAAGACCAATGTTCGGACAGTCTATTTACTGAGAAACTCATTAAATGTGTGTTTGTGAGACCCCTCTGTCGATGGGAAGGGTGGCCTTCTCCTCCAGCTGATCAGGGTCTGCATGTGACGGTCTGCATCCTGTGTGGATGGCCTTCCTCTATCCCTGCTAGTTTCCGCCTCGATTTAGGATATGAAGTTTTTTTATTGTTTTATTTTATATTTCACCATAATGGTCTGGTGACATAGTATAACTGACCATTTATAGTTTATTGTACATTTATTTATTGTGTTGTTGCGTTAATATGCCTGCAGCTGCAGACGGTAAGAATTATTCATTGTTCTGTTTCTGGTGCATAGGACAATTAAACACTCCTGTCTCCTGGTGTTAAACAACACTTTGAGGGGAGCAGCTGTCCGTGTGTGCTGGGAGCAGGGGTGGAAGGGTGGAAGTGGATGTGTGTGTGGTTTGTGTGTTTGCATCAGCATTAGAGATTTATAACCTGTTCTCCCTGCTGCCTTATATCTCATTTATCAGCACCAATTCCCCCTCTGCGCAATTTGCTGCTTTCTTTGCACTCTCAAGCCTCTCTCCATTGCACGGCAGCAATTATGTCTGGTCTCTGTGGGGAATGTGCCTTTAAGGGCTGGTGCCCCCTCCTCTGATTGCTGCAGATCAAAGCTGCGGCAGGTGCAGTAATCTGGTTCTCCACACCACCTGAAGTCTTGAGATGAAACCATTTTGGATGCACTTTGTCACACTTGTTTTCAGCCAAGCAACAATGATTCAGGAAGAATTAAGTTCCATTTCTAGGCAATGGTTAATGGATTGTACCCTGGTCTTTAGTTTAGTTTAGAGATACAGTGTGGAAACAGGCCCTTCAGCCCACCAACTCCACACCGACTGACGAGCCAGCAATCACCCATACACCAGTTCTACCCTACACACTAGGGATAATTTACAGAAGCCAATTAGCGTACTAAACTGCACGTCTTTGGAATGTGGGAGGAAAGGAAACTGGAGCACTCAGACAAAACCCATGTGGTCACAGGGAGAATGTACAAACTCTGCACAAACAGCAGCCACAGTCAGGATCGAGCCCTGGTCTCTGGTGCTGTGAGGCAGCAACTCTACTGCTGCACTGGTCCTGCACTGGTCCAGCATGTGAACAACATGAGCAGAGCTTTCATTTATGGCAGAGAAGGACCTTAGCCTGCGACATGACGTGCATTTCCTTTGAATCAGATTGTTTAAAATGGTGAAGAATATCCGGTTTAGTCTACCTCACAATCTTTTTTTCGTTAGCTTCACCTTAGCCAGTTTTATCTGAAGCCCTTTACAACAAGTATTGCATTGTTGGAATATGCACGAGTTTTTCCATATGATTCTTTTGTAATCTGTTAGAATACTAAATCAGTCTGGTTTTATAAAACATGTACATATTTAAAAGTCCTAGAGTTGCAAGTAGCCCTGTCATCTCTTGTTAAAGCTGCCTCTTACCTTAGTTGCCAAGGAGTCAGCTTCAACAAGATGGTTGCTGACAACACAAAAGACACAATTGCCTGGTACTGCAGGATTCCTGCAGCCAAATGACAACTTGTTCAACAAACAAAACAAAAATGCAGAAGTTGGAAATCTGAAATGAAAGCAGAAAATGCTGCGTACTCAGCTTGTCAGGCAGCCTACTCCTTCAGATGTAAATTTAAACAAAATAAAAATGCAGAAAAAGGGAGACCACGGTGGCACAGAGGTAGAGTTTCTTCCTTACAGCGCTTGCAGCGCCAAAGACCCGGGTTCGATCCCAAATACGGGTACTGTCTGTACGGAGTTTGTACGTTCTTCCTGTGTCCTGCGTGGGTTTTCTCCGAGATCTTTGAAATTCCTCCCACACTCCAAAGACGCACAGTTATGTAGGTTAATTGGCTTGGTGTATGTGTTCAAAGTTGTTCCTAGTGTGTGAGGAATAATGTTCTTCTTCTTGCGTATGGCTTGCACTGCCTAAAGTTGTAGGACAACTTGTTCTATTTGATCTTATTTGATTGTGCACACACTGGGTTGATTGCATTCGCCGAAACAGGGCGGACCACGTGAAGGTTGCAATCTTCCACCCCAGGATAATGTTAATGTGCAGGGATCGCTGGTCGGTGCAGATTCGGTGTACTGAATGCCCTGTTTCCGTGCTGTAACAATTACAACTAAAGAGGCTGAAAATCAGAGAGAAACAGAAAAAGGCTGAAAAACTCATCAGAACGGATGAAGGATCTTCGAGCTGAAATGAATATAATACAGAGAACAGTAGAGCACAGGAACATGCTTATGCCAAAATTGATGCCTAGTTAAACAGATCTCATCTGCCTGCACATGATCCGTATCCCTCTATTTGTAAGCGGTTTCTCTTTCTGAAAAATGTTGTCAGGCCTGTTGAGGTTTGTGCAGCATTTTCGGTTTTTATTAATGTTTCAGGTCAACAACCTTTCACACAATATACCTTTCATCACAGAATAACTTGTTCATTTTGTTCACTCACCCTGGAGATGAATGGTTTGTTTGTTGTCTGAACTGACTGCAGCAGCTTGTTCTTTGATCCCCTTTGATTTTCAATTTATTTATTAAACGATGATGAATCTAGACAGGAAAGTGCCAATTTCTCATTTGTTTCCCTTATAATGGAGGAATGCTTAACTCATGACCAAAGTCATTTGGGACACTGCCCCAAATGAGATTGTTTTTCACTCCCGGATGTTTATTTTTTTCTCTCTATTTGAATTTCTTCAGAAATAATTAATTTTGTCCGATTTGTACGTTGTGCTTTGATCCCCACTGGCTGACGAAAGAGGAAAGCTTTATTTAATCAGTGCTATAAAGGGAGCTCAGTGACTTTAGTCAGGTCCAAACGAATTAGGCTGGAATGAGAACTGACTATTATTTGAACAGAAAATCTGCTTCTCACAATCTACTGACACTCGGGTCTCATAATCTCAGAATGCAAGAGAGCCAGAGGAACAAACATAAAACACCAGAGATGAGGAGTTTGCTCAAAGTCCTTTCTCTTTTGATCTGTAACTGAACCGCTCTATATATCTTTCACTTTAAAGTCTACGCTGAAAATGACTCCAGGGAAAAAGTGTTACAGTAGAATTAGCTGAATGTGTGGAGCCATCTGGAATGTCCTGCTGTTGATTTATCAGCCATGGACTATATGACCAAGTGTGTGCAATGCAAGGCTTCAAGGCAATAAGAAACCATATGGACAACTTTGTGATTGAAGTGCACATTAACCAAGCTCATCGAATATTTGTGCTGTTTATCAAACTTTACGAATTCAGTAAGGAACAGAAATTCAAATAGTTTGATTTGCGAGACGGTTTTATTTTGAGGTATCCAACCAACGTTTGATTGGTTACAGTGGGGTATTATTAGTGTCAGTCGATATTTGTGAATCCATCAAAAACAACTTCTCTGAATCCTGGTATCAGATGCCAGAGTTACAGGAAGATACCCCAGAAGTCTGTTCACACTGGAGGAGAGGTGATCTCATTGTTTGAAAATATCCTTAACTGTTTTGAGAAGAAACCTCAGAATTTGTTTCTATGGTGGAAAGATTTGAAATGGTGCTGGACAGGGATTTGCAGAGGGGGTGGTGAGCAACATATAGAATAAAGCTTGGAAGTGAATGGACATGTTCATAAGACATTAAATAGAGAAGGAGAAATATTTGGAACAGACAATTTAGGATGGGCAGCTGGGATTGATAAGTACTAATTTTGTGATGAATGTTAAATATTTGGTGAGAAAAGTAGATCGGAGATTTAAATTTAAAAGAGTACAGTATGTTGTGTTGGGCTTAAGTAAAGGGATGTTTAGCTGAACAGTGCTTTCCACATGGTTTCCGCAAAGCTAATGCTGGCTTTTCAAAAACATGGGGGTTGTATGTGAAGGGAAGACTAAGGGCTGATATTTTAACATCTTAGAAAGTAATGGAGTCCGTGCATTAATATTTATTCCAGTACAACGATTCTGCAGCCCTCTTGTTTGCTGACGTCGTTTGCCTTGCCTGAAATCGGAACTGATGGAAGGGGTAATCTTCTTGGCAAAGGGAAGAATAACAGAGTGTTTGAGCGCCTACTGCTGATTGCTGTCTAACATTTCAGAGTGAGTTGATTGAGAATAGCAACGGGATTCACCGTGTTACATCCCACAGTGGGAAAAGAAACTTGCGAACACCCCTTGACTGGGCTCACACATCAAGAGCGGCAGATTGTTTCAGGCTGACAATGTGCCGCTGATTTGCTGCTGTCACCTATTGTGCTGTGCTGTGCTGCAGGCAAATTTGCACCTTCTCAAGAGGAGGCAAGACAGAAGTTCTTTTGAGGATTCTGGTTGCTTTGAGGTTGTTGATGATTTAATATAAGAATGGAATTGTCTGGTGATTTAAGCAACCTCAAAATAGAACTGAATTTTTAAGTACCTCTTTGAATTGAGAGGAACAGAGTGTAATTCATTCTGCATTGTTATTGTGGTACTTAACATTTTCTTGCACTGAGCTTTACTCGCTGGGCTCATTGTGCCTGCACAATAATGGAGTTATCATTTTTATCTCAGAAAAGCCTTTGGTTCCTTCATTCCGGAGGGACTGTGAAATAATATCCCAATATTGTCCAGCAGTCAGACATTTGTTCCCATTCAGCACCTGTTTCATGATGCGAGGCCCAATCAACGCATGCACCCAATAGCAGAGCAGATCTGTGTCAGGCATCAGAATCCTAACATTGTTCTCACTGCAATAATAAACCTCACCTCCACTAAGCTGTCTACTGGTGTGGAGCTAATCAGTAGAAAAAATAAGAAACTATGGAACCATCACTCCAGGACCAAGATCACCTGAACCGCAGTCATTGAGCCACTGTGTGCACACTATCCTACTTCTGCTTGGGTAGTCCTTTGGGATTGATGATAAGGTCATGAGGAATAAGAATAGAATTAGGCCATTTGGCCCATCAAGTCTACTACGCCATTCAATCATGGCTGATCTATCTCTCCCTCCTAACCCCATTCTCCTGCCTTCTCCCCATAACCTCTGACACCTGTACTAATCAAAAAACTTATCTATCTCTGCCTTAAAAATATCCACTGACTTGGCCTCCACAGCCTATATGGCAAAGAATTCCACAGATGCACCACCTGCTGACTAAAGAAATTTCCTTCCTAAAAGAACGTCCTTTAATTCTGAGGCTAAGACCGCTAGTCCTAAACTCTCCCGCTAATGGAAACATCCTCTCCACATCCACTCTATCCAAGCCTTTCAGTATTCTGTATGTTTTAATGAGGTCCCCCATCAATCTACTAAACTCCAGCAAGTACAGACCCAGTGCCGACAAACGCTCATCATCGGTTAACCTACTCATTCCTGGGATCATTTTTGGAAGCCTCCTCTGGACCCTCTCCAGAGCCAATGCATCCGTCCACAGATATGGTGCCCAAAATTGCTCACAATATTCCAATTGTGGCCATACCAGCGCCAGAGTCCCTACTTTTGCTACACTACCTGCCCCTCCACCTATTTTCATATCATCCACAAACATTGCCGCAAGGCCTTCATTCCCCTTTTCCAAATCATTAATATACAATCTGGAGAGTAGCTGCCCCAGTACCGAACCTTGCCGAACTCCATTAGTCACTGGAGTGAAGCAAGAGATATCTTGCTTCTGCTCTTGTGGCTGAGGAGGCAATGTGGGGGCCAAACACTGCTCCTCAGATGACACAGTATGTGGCCAAAAGTGTGAAGTGTTGGGTGGGTGGTTTGGGAGGTAGTTTGCTAAAGCAGGGCCTCTGTGCAGTCCTGGTCCACAGTCCATAATGTTCCTTTGCCACTTTGAGTGATCAAGGTTTTCCAAGACATCAGTGAGGATGGTTCATTTCCTCAAGGAGCTCAGGATATGTGTAGGAAGAAACTTCAGATGCTGGTTAAATTGAAGATTGACAGAAAAAGCTGGAGTAACTCAGTGGGACAGGCAGCATCTCTGGATAGAAGGAATGGCTGACGTTTCACGTCAAGAAGAAGGGTCTTGACCCGAAACATCGCCCATGGAGCCTAGGACAGTTGGTCAACTTCAGGAGTTTAATGTAGGGCATACAAACAACATGGTTTTCCCGGTGTTTCTGACGGAATATAACTGTGACTAAATATTAAAGATAGACACAAATTGCTGGAGTACCTCAGCAGGTCAGGCAGCATCTCTGGAGATAGGTGAAGTTACGGTTGGGACACTTCTTCAAACTGATTGGGGAAAGTGCTGAGACCCTCTCTCTGTGCCTCCGTGGCCCTCTCTGTGTGCCTCCGTGGCCCTCTCTCTGTGTGTCCCTCTCTGTCCTTGCGAACTTACCGCAGACGTCGCTCCAACTTCGCGCCACTTCGCGCCACTCACCCTTCCTCCGCGCGGCCCCCACTGCCGGTTTGGTCGCGCTCACCGCATGCAGGCGCATGCTGGTGGGACCGGCCCTGTACGGGGATCACTCGACCTCCGCGCGGACCCTGCTTCCAGTTTGGTCGCGCTTGCCGCATGCAGTTCGCATGCTCGTGGGACAGGCCCTTAACTCTTTATCAGCAGCTTATCACCACAGCAACTCTGACCCAACTGCACCAGAGGTATTATCCCTTTGTCCCATTCATCTCTTCCCCACCCTCACTGCAACTTAACCTATTTTCTCACTTTCCCCGATCTGATGAAGCATCTATGACTTGAAACATTTTCTCTGTTCTCTCAGCACAGATGCTGCCTGACGAAATGAATGTTTCCAACATCTTTTGTTTGTGTTTCAGAAATGAGCAGAAGTGAACTTTTGGAGAGACAAGGAAGGTCACATATCCCTGTTCTCCAGAGATGCTGGCTGTGCTATTGATTTACTCCAGAACATCACGTCCTTTCTTTGAAGTGAACTTTTCCTTTCTCTGCCCATTCAATTACAATTATTGCTGTAATGGGTAGCCTATTCCACTGAAGATTAGACAGCATTCTACAATATTGTCACAATCACGGAACACTGGCAGCTCAATATCCTGGAGTATGGAATTTTCAGGTCAGATAAAGATTGTGTTAATTCAGTATTGAGGGAGCATATCCTAAAAGAGCGTATGGATAGAAAATGGAAACAAAAAAAGGTGTTGTTACTTTGCTCGGGGATTATTACAGATTTCACAAAAGTCAACGTGAGATAGAGGAATAGATATGTAAGCAGAACACAGACAGAAGCAATAAAATTAGGATTATCATACTGGGGAATTTCAATTTCCCAAATATTAACTGGGATTGCCCTAGCGTTAAAGGCTCAGAGAGGGCACAAAATAGGGTGTTTTTATGTTGAATATGTTAGTTGGCTGAGAAATATAACTGGTCTCCATTGTCTCTATTGGTCTTTATGGGGAGTAAGTCGAAATGGTTCTGAGAACGAACTGTATCATTGAAGACGCAGAACACAGAAACGCAACAATTTTTGGCACGAGGAAGGCAATATGGTTGCTAGGGCAGGGATGAATGAGGCATGTACGTGACACAAACTGCACACTAAGTGTCATAAAAGGACATTATGAAAAACTCTGTTTAGCACATGAAGGAAGGTAGTAGACAGAGTGGCCAGACTGAAGACACCGCAAAAACAATGTCGTTTCCAGACCCTTTCAGACTAGGTTCTGTGGAGTCACTTAATGTACAAAGTGGCAGATGAGAAAACACAGACAAAGCCTTTTATTCTGCTGGACTTAATGTTCAAGGGGGCGTGCAGAATAGCCACCAGAATGGAGGTGGTAATTAAAAGGGTGAGACAGCTCACTCGAAACAAGTTCACAACCACGTAAGTTGCAGCATGATGTTCTTCCTCATGGCCAAGTCATCCGGGCACTACATAGGTGCGGCGGGTGCAAAAGGCAGGAGATTATTGTGGAACAAAATAATCAGTCTTATAGTTTGTTCGTGGGTCAAATGGAAGCTCGTCTCTTTAAATGATCTTCTGCCTCTTGTGTGATGTAACTCACACACTTCGGTTGTACAAAACTTGGCAGTTAAGTACATATTTCAAGATAAGGTAAAAATTGTTACCAATTTAGAAGCTTTCAATTGTCATTTTTTGGCCAATTCAGGAGAAGGCTTCTGACATGATAAACATCTTGTGCTCACTCTCCTCTGGTCCAATGGTCACATGACTAATGTATTCCTCTGTTCAGTGTTGGCCTTGGTTACCGTGCTGGTGGTACCAGCAAGGCTGTTTTCTCCAAGTGGCACATTCCTTACTTACCTTGTTTCATTATAAGCATGTGTATTGATATTGCATTGAGTTTGTCTGTCGTAAGCCAGGATTGCCCAGTGTCCACCAGGAGTCAGGTCTAAGGCATTTGGTGAGGTAGAAATAAACTATTGTCTTGCGCTGTGCTTTTCTAAAATAATGTAAGGGTCAAGAGTGTTTTATTGTCATATGTTGCTAAAGGGAACAGTTAAATTCTTAATGTCCGCACCACAGGCCTTGCCATGGACATGCTGGGAGCCATCAGCTTCCGAATGTCCATTCAAGGTGGCCTGGTGCTGCCGTCATCATGAGGTAGGGCATATTTCACGGTAGTTTTGTTTATTTAATTGTCACAAGTACGAAGGTACAGTGAAAAGCTTTTTTGTTGCGTGCTATCCAGTCAGCAGATAACTATACATGATTATAATCAATCCGTCCCTGTATACAAATACAGGATAAAGGGAATAATATAAGGTAAAGTCCAGTAAAATCCGAGTAAAGATAGTTTGTGGGTCTCCAATGAGGTAGATAGTAGGTCAGGATTGCTCTCTGATTAGTGATAGGATGGTTCAGTTGCCTGATAACAGCTGGGAAGAAACTGTTCTCTGGAGGTATGCATTTTCACACTTCTGTATCTCTTGCCTGATGGTAGAAGAGGGTGTGACTGGGGTGAGACTCGTCCTTGATTATGTTGGTGGCCTTATGGAGGCAGCATGACGTTTAGATGGAGTCAATGGAAGGGAGGATGGTTTGCATAATGGTCTGTGCTTCGTCCTCAAATCTCTGCAATTTCTTGCAGTCTTGGATGGAGCTGTTCCCAAACCTTGCTGTGATGCTACCCAATAAAATGCTTTCTATGGTGCATCTGTAGAAGTCGGTGAGAGTTGTTGGGGCATGCCAAACTTTCTAAGCCTTCTAACGAGGTAGAGATGTTGGTGTACCTTCTTGGCCATGGCTGGTCCAGGACAAGTTGCGGTTGATATTTACTCCTGGGAACTTGAAGCTTTCAACTATCTCTACTTTGGCACCGTCAATGTATTCCAGGGTATATGTACCGACTCACTTCGTGAAGTCGATCAATATCTCCTTTGTCTTACTGACATGGAGGGAAAGGTTATTGTCTTGACACCAGGTTATGAGGTCACGAGGGAGTACAGGTTCCTGAACAAAGTGACTTCTTGGAATGATGTTAATCCCTTACATACCAGGGGTCAAAAGGAATGAATCATTTCCATTAAGGAACATATGTGCAACAGAAATATATACTGAGGGGGCTGAAACAGAATGCTGAATGATACCTATTGCACACACTAGACAGATGCTTAGAACAGAACATAAAAGGCTGCCTTATCTATTGAGGAAGCAACATATTGATATCATATTGAGTCAGTCTGTCAAAAGCTTGGATTGTATTGGAGATACCCCATCCATTTTCTGTTCAGATGGAGCATAGCAGTGTTGGCTATATTTCTGAGAGGCATATACATCCTACGCACGTTGGTGGATGGCATGCAGTTCCGAAACCTACTTATATCAGCCCAGCACAGTGTAGCCAGTGCAGCAAGACTGATTGAAAACAGTGCATATTTAAAAACATTAGAAATGATCCAGAAATAAAAGGTTAAAAGAAATGTGTTTGTGACTTCAAAAGGAACAGTAAAGGACAGTACCTGTCGCCGGGTAACGCCTGTGTGGTCATGAGTAGTCGCCCAAAGAGTCGTACCTTTTTCTGGTCGCCGCTGAATTTTCAACATGTTGAACATTTTCCGCAACCTGCTGCGACTATGACGGGTGTCGGCAAGTCGCCGAAGAAAATCGCGTAAGTGGGACAGGCCCTTAAGGAAGAGAAGAGGTCTTATGTCTACAGGAAGCCTGAAAGGGAAACGGGATGCAAATGATTTAAAAGAGGCATCACAAAAATGGAGAGCCTAACGAAACAGCCAAAGTAGAGATGTTGCAACTAAGTTCATGATGTTAAGGAAGTGCTAAATACAACAGATAACTGTAACTACTGTCATTGTTGTCAAGAATTATTAATCCTGCATTAATTTTGATGTTAGACAAAAGTGCTGGAGAAACTCAGCGGGTGCAGCAGCATCTATGGAGCAAAGGAAATAGGCAACGTTTCGGGCCGAAACCCTTCTTCAGACTGATGTCACTTCCTACTTGTGACAATGTAAATTTGATATGAACAGTTTGGTACAAACAGATGAAACCAGACTGATCAAAAGCACATTTACATTGATGAGGACACTTACATTGAAATAGTAATCGCAGAACAGGGCGTGAGACCGGACATGGACGAGGTTTGTCTGGCAAAGCAATCCATCAGAATCACTATTCTCTGTAGTTGGTGTTTCTGAGATTGTGGAATAATCAGTGAGAAGATCAGTGAATAATGAGATGAAGAATTTGAATACATTTATAGTTTGTTGGGTATAAAACAATTTTTTGAAGTTAAATAAATTTTGGAATGTTGAATTTCATGCATGCAAATATGTTTGCGTGGGCTTATAGCTTTTTTTTAAAGGGGATGTAATGTACATATAAAAGTGTAAATTACTCTTTGGGACTTTGAATCCACCTTATGGTAGGATTTCGGATATGCTCTTATATTAGTCGCTGCTATTAGTTGATAGTGGGCTGCCTTCCATATTCCACTGGAACCTCTGTTGTCTGTCTTTGTAATCTACAGCATGCATGCATTAAGAGGAGTTATTATATACTCTGCCTATCCCTATCTATTTTTGTCAATCACATATTCTGAAGAAAATCTGTCTTTTCATTCATATTGTTATGCGTTACAAGAAAAAAAAAATTCGAGGTTAACCTAAACGCAACCAAACTAGATACATTTGTTCTCCCACTAGTTTCTCCTTTCTATAGCGGTCGGGGTAATGGGTCTGCGCACTTTTGGTAACTATAATTCCAAAAATAAAATGATAAAATTAAAAATTGTGAAAGTGGCATGAAAGTGAAGCTGAGATCAGAGATCAGAGCAGACATAATGTTACTGAATGGTGAATTCAGCTCGAGGGGATGTGTGGCCTACTCCTGCTCCAATTTATAGGTTCTCCTGTGCTTAAGTAAAACTTAAGCATTTTTAAAATAAATATGTTAGCTACCTTAAGATCTTACAGCACCAGACTTTCAATATTGCATTTGATTTGAACCGATTCAATTATTTCAGGGCATTTATCTATCTAATGGCCTGCTGCCTGCACCCTGCTGTGGGAGTTGGAGCCTCAACTGAAAGAGAAGAATAAGCATATTGTATGGGGACGGAAGGAGGTGAAGGGTGGGATTCATTAAGAGATTCATCTGTTTTAATGAAGAGGGATTTTCAAGAAGGGAAAGTTTTCTATGGCCACAATCTGGGGTTGTGCCTTGCATCAACTCAAGCTTATTGCCGCATGCAGCCCAATGAGGTGAAGATACAATTAAAAAATTGCTTGCAGCAACATCACAGGCACATAGACTCAGATAAACACCCAACAATATACATTTTACATAAAACCACACATAACATTTCAAAAGGTAAAGCAAAAAAGACATTATGGCAAAACACAATTAGAAAAAAATAAGTTAATCCAAGGTTAGGGTAATTTCTTTTGCTTTTTCGGCGAGTAAGGTGACAAGACTGGGCAGCATGGTGGTGCAGCGGTAGAGTTGCTGCCCTACAGCGCTTGCAGCACCACAGACCCGGGTTCGATCCTGACCACATGTGCTGCTTGTGTGGAGTTTGTACGCTCTCCCCGTGACCTGCGTGGGTTTTCTCCGAGATGTTCGGTTTCTCCTCCCACTCCAAAAGACGAACATATATGTAGGTTAATTGGTTCGGTGTATGTGTAAATTGTCCCGAGTGTGGGTTGGATAGTGTTAATATGCGGGGATTGCTGGTCGGCATGGACTCGGTGGGCCGAAGGGTCTGTTTCCGTGCTGTATCTCTAAAACTAAAACTGAAGACTGACCGGAAAATAAAGACACAAGAGATTACAGATGGTGCTGTATGGAGTAGAAAAATACCAAACTGTTGGAAGAACTCAGAGGGTCAAGCAGCACCCTTGGACCTTTCTGATTGGGATGCTGCATTAGAACTGAGAGTACAGAGGGAAGAAAGACAGAATATGGACGTGAGAGGGAGTGGAGTGAGACAGAGACTTGTCGGTAATAGATGGGACCAGGTGAGGGGGAGACGATGGGCAGTTGGAGCAAGGTAGAGGAGGGGGAGAGAGAAGAGACAAACGTTGGTAGGTGGAAATAGAAAAGGTAAAAAAATGGCAGATAGCACCACATGGGGGAGGGAGAGAGTAGGGTTGAGATAGATGCTGGCAGGTTTAGTTTTTAATTTAATTTAGTTTATAAATACAGCGTAGAAACAGGCTCTTCGGCCCACCAAGTCCGTGCCGACCAATGAATACTCATACACTAGTTCTACCTGACACACTAGGAATAATTTACAGAAACCAATTAACCCACAAACCTGCACATCTTTGGAATGTGGGAGGAAATCAGAGCACCTAGAGAAAACGTACTTGGTCACTGGGAGAACATACAAGCTCAGTACAGACAGGATCGAACACAGGCCTCTGGCGTTGTAAGGTAGCAACTTTACCTGAGTGAGAGAAGGTGTAGGGAAGGTGAACCAACGGAGAAGAAACCCAAGGTAGACACAAAAATCTCGAGTAGCTCAGCGGGACAGGCAGCATCTCTGGAGAGAAGGAATCGGTGCCACCTCGGGTCGAGACCTTTCTTCAGACTCAGATGGAAAGGTATGGGGGTGATGGGCAGATAGAAGCAGGTAGGGGAAGGTAGTGCGACTAGGTTGCAACACAATATCCGGATTCCCAACAAAGGTAATAGAATATGCCGAGGTTAAGCTGTGCTCCCATTGTAAAGATATACCTTTACAGGGCTATTTGCCCACACACAAAATATTGCAGTTGAAATATTGACGTTTAATTAACTCATTTTATCAATGTACATAAAGAGTATAAAACTCTTTGAGTTCAGTGATATACAGTACTTCTGAAATTTTATTTGAGCTCTGAAAGATTCTTCCTGAACGCTTGCTTGCCTGGCTGAATAAAGGCTTTATACATCAACAGCTCTGGCCTCCGTGTAGCTCATTCAAAGTCACCACAATGTGATCCTTTCCGCTGTAGCTGGCTGAGTGTGATCAAAGCCTCAGTGCTTACTTGGGAGGGGACACCATTGTTGGTGTATTTGAGCTGTCAGTGGAGTTGAGGTTCTGCAGATATTGCATCTAGTTTAATTTAGAGATAGGGCATGGAAACGGGCCGATCGTCCTTCAAAGTCCACGCTGACCATCGATCACCCTTTCACACTAGTTTTACATTATTGGGGCAATTTACAGAGGCCAATTAACCTACAAACCCACATGTCTTTGGAATGTGGGAGGAAACCGGAGCACCTGGGAAAAACCCACCCGGTCACAGGGAAAACATGAAAACTCCACACAGACAGTCGTCGAGGTCAGGATCAAACCTGGGTGTCGGGCACTGTGAGGCAGCAGCACCACTATTCATGGCAACTCGACAAGTCTTTTAAGGTGTCTGTTATAGGGAGTCTGAGTCTCTGAGGCGTCAGGGAGTGGTGGGGATCGTTGCTGCCCTTTACCCCATGAGGTAAGCATTGGGTTTAAGAATAAATTTAAAACAATTTTTGTGGAAAAATAACACCCAGTGAAACACAGGGGTGAAGGGGTAGAATATGTAATTTTTTGCAAATTACAGACACAAAGAGGACTACAAGGAAGCTAAATCCACCTCACCCTCTTCCCTGTTTGAACTCCAACCTGGACAGGTCTGTTAACTCGGCTTCCTCTTGCTTTGTGGAGAATAGACCTTTGATCAACTTGTCTCATGTTAGACCATTTAATTTTTTTTATTAAATCAAGATGGGAGAAAGGACATGCTGGAGCAGGGTTTTTTTTTTTGTTTGTGACATGAATTTAAATCTAATCTATTGATTGCTACATAGGGCCCTAACTAAATGCACTGAAACTGCCTCCGGTTAGTTCCTGCTGGGTTCACGTAAATTGTTCTGATCCTCTTCCCAAACACTTGGAGCTAGGGAAAGGATAGGATCAAAGCAGTGGATTAATTATGAGGAAATCTAGAGGGTGAGCAGGGGAGGGAATAAAATGAGGCAGAATCTGAGAGGGCGATAAGGGTGTTTCAAAGGAGTGGGATAGACAGGAGTGGACGAGGGATCCGGAGAATTAACTCAATTTGATTTCAAATTCTATTTTGACAGATTTTGAATCAAATTCTCATCCTAGATCTTAAATGATCTCATCTTTAGCACATTGTTGTATGTGGGACTTTGCTCCAAATGTGCTGCTGCAATTTCCACATCACAATGACTTCAGTTCAATAGCACTTCATTAACTTGGAAACACTTTGTAACATCCTGAGTTTGTGGAGCTGTTATGTAAACGCATGCCTTCCTAGCTTCAGTCCAAACATTTATGCAAATGAAGTGCCATGTTTTGATCTTATGATTTGCATTAATGCACTGCAGCACAACATTTATAATGTGTGTGTCGTTACAACTTTTGAAATGTTATTGTTTCTCGTAGTTCTGTGTGGGAGAATCACCAACACTCTCCATGTTGGTGATTCAAGGTCTGGACATATGACATTGTGCTGGTTAACATCAGATAATATGTCAGTTTATACATCACAGTAATACATATTTACCACACTACTTCATTTTTTATTAAAAAAGGGAGCAACACTGAAACAGATGTTTACATCGAAGAGCATATGTACATTGATACACAATCACAGATTGAAGCACATCACAGCTTTTCCAGTAATCTGAAACCTTCTCAACAGACCCGATGTTTTTTGGTATTTTCTGTACATTTGTTTAGAATGCTGATGCTGCTGACTAGATGCCTCCCTCGGGATTTCCCAGAGTATTCCTATGGATCTGTGTCACAAGTTTACAGTACGTTGCCTCCTGCTCTTCGAGGATCACTTCCTTAGGATCTAAGGCACTACTCGTACCTCTGGTCATTGTTCCTTCCAACCTCTCTGCAGTCTCCGTGTCCTTTTGATCTTGCCATGTCATTTCTGGCCACTCATACTCCTCCAACAATTTCAAGGTCCCCCCTCGATGTTTTACCTTGTAGCCAGAGCACCGTTACCTGGTCTCTTAACTGGACCCATCTTCCTGGTGTCTGAGTCATAGTGATTTCCTCTGCCTCCACCATCCTCTCTCCTTCCCTCCAAACTAAGCTGTAGGCCTCTTTGTAAGTACCCCGAAGTTAGTCAGGTATCGAGAGATGGAGCAAAGCTATCTCGCCACAATGCACCTATTAAGCAGCAACCATTAAGCAACACCTTTGCTCAGTCTGCCTTGGCCTCCGCGATCTCTCAGTTGTCAAACACTTTAACTCTCCCATTCTGACCTTTCTGTCAGTGAGGCCAAATGCAAATTGGAGGAACAGCACCTCATATTTCGCTTGGGCAGCTTACAACCCAGCAGTGTGAAAATTGATTTCTCTAACTGCAAATAACCCTTGCATTCCCTCTCTGTCCCTCCCCCACCCGGGTCGTCCTACTGGTTTCACGGTCGTCCTGCGTAATTTCACTCATTACCACCTTCTCCACAGCCAACAATGGACCATTGTGGGCTCCACCTTTCCTTGATCATCGTTGCGGGCATTGAATTGTCCTTTTGCATACCTTTCATTTATTTGTTCTTTGTACCTTTTCATATCTCTAATTTCCCCTTCCCTGACTCTCAGTCTGAAGAAGGGTCTTGACCAAGTGGTCTTGCCACAGAAGAGGCCAAGTCAGTGGATATTTTTAAGACAGAGATGGATAAATATTTGATTAATACTTGACAGATGTTAAAGGGAGAAGACGGGAGAACGGGGTTCGGAGGGAGAGATAGAACAGCCATGATTGAATGGCGGAGTAGACTTGATGGGCCAAATGTCCTAATTCTACTCCTATCACATATGACCCAAAACACAACCCATTCATTTTCTCCAGAGATGCTGCCTGACCCCTGAGTTACTCCAGCATTTTGTGGCTATCTTCAGTGTAAAATAGCAATTCCTTCCAACACTAACAATTTTTCAATGTTTTCTTCAAGCTGAGCATTTTTCGTTCTTTTTTGATTTGTACTGGAGATATGTTCGTGCCATGTGCCATTTGTCCAATCGATATGGCCAGGCATGGCCTTCCGGCGGGGCCATGCAGGGCTAACGGCTTGGGCCACCATATCCGTCACTGCCATTTCCTTCACTAATCCCCGATCTCCATCTAGCTACATCTCCAGCTCCATTTCCAGCCCCTCCAGTATATATTTTCATCCCTTACGCTAACGCTAACCCTAACTCTTGTTCTCCCCCACCGGGGAACAAGGGCTGAAGAGGGCCGGGCGTGGAGAAGGACATCGGGAACTACTGAATGATATAGAGTGTCACTGCTGCACATGCAAGCTGATTACAATGCTGATTAGAGCTGTGGACAATGCAAAAAATAATAGTAATTAGTTTGATCTAACACGGTAGAGGTCCCTACAGGTCATTCTTCGTTCAATTTAATCGGGTGCTTATACAACCCAGAGTGGGTTGTATGCTCGCCCACATTCGCGCTCAGCAGGTGACGTGGTCCATGTGGATGTTGGGTCTTGGGTTTTCCTGCTGTGCCGGGGCATTGCCCGAGACACAGGGGATCTGGTCAATGTGCGCTCATTGTGACAATGCTCATAGCTGCCAGCAGAATGAGAAAACAAATGAGAAAACAATGAGTGCATGCTGACAACATCTTCCACCTCTTGATCAGTTCAGTAATGATCCACCAGGTTGCTTTTGGGGATGGTGGGCTTGCTTCTGCAGACGGCTGCAGGCAGGCCAAGTACAAGCTGAGAAGAGGAATCAGAGATGCCAAGAACAGGTACTCTGAGACGTTGAGGAGCAAGTTCTCAGTTAATGACTCATCTTCAGTGTGGAAGGGCTTGCAAAATATCACCATCTACAAGAGGAAAAAACCCCGCTCCTTGGACAATCGTCTGCTGACCAACGACCTGAACGAGTTCTACTGCAGATTTGAAAGATAGAAATATGACCCAGCTACTCCCTCCCCCACCCACCCCTCCCCAATCACCACTTCACACCCACTTACAGCCTGACCCCAATCTGCAAAGACTGGGCCCTCATCCACTACCTACCCCCTCCTTGCTGTCCAACATCAGTCTGGCCACTTCTCCATCACTAACAATAGAATTTGAGGAGGTGCAAAAGCTACTCAGGAGACAAAGCCAAAAAATCTCAAGGACCGGGTGATGTTTCCCCGTCTACCCTCAAGCTCTGTGCCAAGCAACTGGCACCAGTCTACACAGACATTTTCAATCAGTCCCTGCAAACCTACACTCTCCCTGCCTGCTTCAAAGTCTCCACTATTGTTCCTGTACCCACAAAACCAAATGTAGGTCTTAATTACTACAGGCTAGTAATTAAGCATCGTTCGATCAGCCGAGAAGGTTATTGGCTGCAACATTCCTCCTATTGACGAACCGTACACTGCAAGGGCCAGGAAGTGAGCGGGTAAGATAACCTCTGACCCCTCTCACCCTGGCTACGAACTCTTTGAAGTACTTCCCTCTGTGAGGTGACTCCGGACTATCAAAGCCGCCACAGCCAGACGTAAAAACAGCCTGTTTTCCCACAAGCCGTAGCTCTACTCAATAGCTAAAAGTCTGTAGCCTCTTTTTTACTCTGGTACTTTATTTTCACATGTTTAAATTATAATGTTTTATTTTTAATAGTCTGATGTATATCGTGTTTTTACCCTTTTGCGACCAAAGCAACAAGGCAAATTCCTTGTATGAATACAGACTTGGCTAAGAATTAAAAAAAAAAAATCATTATTCATTATTGTTTGATGAGGAAAGACCATGGGAACTGGCTCTATACTCTTTTGAGTCAAGATAAATGAGATGCAGACTCATTGAAGGGTACAAACTTGATATGAATTTCCAGGATAAATGCAAAGTTGATGCTTCCTTTAATAGAGTGTTCTGGAATCAGGATCCTCTGTTTCCCATCTGTTTTGTTTGGGTCTGCAGAAATTCATAGAACTTACTTGGTGACTCGAAACATGGTTGGAGAGACCATGACTTATTCTGAGGACCATAGTTTCCATCTTCATTGTTTGTAGCTAAATGCCAACTTGAAAACTAACTTGCATGGCAAGTAGCATTTGCAAAATCTGTTTCTGTTTTAACCCAGAAACAAATGCCCATTTCATGAGCAGGAAAGAAATGCAGATGCTGGTTTAAATCGAAGATGGACACAAAATGCTGGATGTAACTCAGCGGGACAGGCAGCATCTCTGGAGAGAAGGAATGGGTGACTTTTCAGGTTAGACCCTTCTTCAGACATTCAGACTTCAGACATTTCATGAATTGAGTTTGAGTTTAGTGGTTTGTCATGTGTACCAAGGTTCAGTGGAAAGCTTTTGTCGCGTGCTAACCAGTCAGCGGGAAGACAATACATAATTACAATCGAGCCATCCACAGTGTACAGACACACAATGAAGGGAATTACGCGAACAATGTGTAGTACAAGATAAAAGTCCAGTAAAGATCAAAGAGGATCTGAAATGAGGCAGATAGTGACTCAGGATTGCTTTCAAGTTGTTGATATGATGTGTATTATACGGTTGAATGTTCTTTCTTGTTATCTACATCAGTAATACGTCATATTTTAAGTTGATGCAGATTTTGTCTGCCAATTCTTCTTATTTCTGGCTTCAATGGAGAATTAAGAATAAGAGCATGAGTAGATCATTAGGATTTTCGAGCCTGCTCTCCCAATCAAGGCGATTGTCACTGATCCTCTATCCCAATACCATATTCCTGCTCTCTCCTGAAACAATTTGTTGTGTTTTTATGTCTAAAAATGTATCGATCTCATTCTTAACCATATTCAGTGACTTGCTCTCTGAAGCTCTCTGCATTAGAGAATTCCACAGGTTCACCTCCCTTCCAGTGTAGAAATGTCACCCGATGTCAGCCTCATGTGGCCTGAAATGATGATTCTCTTGTTCTGAACACCTCCAGCTAGGCAAAGCTCCCTCTGTCCCTCTCTCTCTCTCTCTCTCTCTCTCTCTCTCTCTCTCTCTCTCTCTCTCTCTCTCCCGCTCTCTCTCTTGTCAGAATTTCTAAAGTTTCAATTACATCCCTCCACATTCTTCCAAGCTCTACTGAATACTGAAGCTGGCTTAATCATTCTGCATAATGATAGTCCTGCCATCTCGGGAATCCCAGGAAGTTTAAGCAGCTTTCTGCATTTCAAACCATACGGGAGAGTAAGTGGAGGATTAACATGGCAGTGAATTGCGAGGATCGCATTTAGTCTTAATTGGCAGCATAAAGCAGGCAGCAAATGTTTCGCGCTGCACCTTCCCATTTCATTCAAAGGTCCCCGGTAATGGGGGGGATTCTCAAGCCCCCCTTATGGCAGAGCTCCCTGCTGGGAAATTGCCTCTCTAAGCACTATAGTAAGTGGTGCAGATACTGTCATGATCTGAGGTTTCTCAGGAATGTCATCTGCAGTTCATCTTAAATAAACAAAATTTCAATTTAACGACCGAGTCCCCAAGATATTTTTGTCATGACCTTCAAAGTACTTTCTTTGGTCTCACATTTAAACTGCAAGTTGCAAGTCTCTATTTGGGGTGGAAGTGCTGTTGTCTCACCCACACAGGATCGTCGATGTGTACTTCAGGCTTCCATCCATATCGCCAGTTAGTACCGGAGCTATTCTGGTGTAGCCTCCTGAGGTTACACTCCTTTCACCTCCATCTACAGGATGTATTTCTGCCCAATGTTCCCTCATTTAGTGCAGACGTTTTACAAATGTAGTGAAGATAGCGTCACACCCTACTACCTACAGTATTAAGAACCAGTCAGGGATTCAGAATAGCTGCACATTCCCTAACATCACTTTTATTCAGGTTTTGAGTGAAATGTTTGTCTGTTGTCTCTTTGTCTTGGAACTGCAAATGGTACACAGTGAAAAAAATATGGTGCTCTAAATGTAAGCAATGGGAGGAAATTGTTGCCTCACTTCCATAAGGAGATACACAAAATCTCACATTTTGAAAAAGGATGTTAAACTGATTGAAAGTGGCAGCGGAAGGCTGCTGTATCAGTGATGGTGCGGATAGAAATGCTGTTAGCAATCACCGTGGCCTCCAAATACCATCTGTCCCTTTATCTCTTACTTTTAGAATTGCTGACAGCTATTTAACCTGACGTGGCCAGAGGAGCTTCTGAATCTCGAAGCATAATTGCAATTTTGACAAGTTCTGGTCAAATGAGCAATTTAGAATTCAGAAGCCTTTCAATGAATTGGATCTGAGGGCAGTTTGGATGTTAAATATTCGTAAGGCAGCTCCTTTGTAGAAAGATTAGAATCACAGACTGCTCTCAATTACTCGGCAACCACTTTGGTTTCATTGATATTTCCCTTCTCATAAATTTCCATATGTTCCTACAACATAGAAATGAGTTAGTTTGACCCATTGAGTTCATGCCAGCTCGCATAGCAATCTCACCTGTCCCTGTAACCTGTTCTCCCCACGTTCTCAACAACAATAGGGCGGCACAGTGGTGTAACGATAGAGTTGGTGCCTTATAGTACCAGAGACCTGGGTTCTATCCAGACTATGGGTGCTGTCTTTGTGGCGTTTGTACGTTCTTCCCCTAACATGCGTTGGTTTTCTCCGAGGTCTTTGGTTGCCATCCACACTCTAAAGACGTTCAGGTTTGCAGGCTTGGTATAAATGTTGATTTTCCTAAGTGTGTGTCGGATAGTGTTAATGTGCAGGGATCGCTGGTCAGTGCGGACTTGGTGGGCCGAAGGGCCTGTTTCCGTGCTGTATCTCTAAATTAAAAACAAAACTAAATTAACTCCCCTCAGATTCTACCAGCCATTCACACAGTAGGGACAATTTACAGTGGCCAATTAAACCGACCAAACTGCATGTTTTTAGGATCTGGGAGGAAACCAGATTTGTTGACAGTGAGATTGTCAACCGCACCTGCTGTGAGATACAGCAGCTGTTTACAGAAGAAAAAACTGGTTTTACCCAATGCAGTTTCCCCTTGAAACAGTGCTACTCATCGTGCATTCCCAGTTTGCATGATGATCGCAAACAAGCTTCCCACATCTGTGCCTGGAAAGCATTACCCTTGGTGTTCAGGATCACATTCATTCCTAACTCCTCAGGCTCAGGATCATTCCCGTTCTGCCGATGACAATGTCTGCTCTACCGACTGGCTCGTTGCTCACTTCTGCATTCGGATGATCACCCACACTCTGTATGAAGGAGAAAAGAGCACTCTCAGGAGCAGGCATAGTGCACACCTGTATTTGCCTGCGTAAGTCAGCTAGCACTAGAGAAGGCATCAATTGGTTGCATTCCCTTACAGAGATCTCCATGGCAGCTTCTGACCAGGAACTCCTGGCTGTCATCTTAGAAGGTTTACAAAAAACACAGAAAGGGCTTGAGTATCTCAGTAGGTCAAGCAGCATCTGTGAAGAACATGGATTTTCTTAGCTTAGTCTTTTTTTAGTTTAGAGATACAGCGCGGAAACAGGCCCTTCGGCCCACCGAGTCCACACCGACCAGCGATCCTTGCACATTAACGCTATTTGACATATACTAGGGACAATTTACACTTATACCAAGCCAATTAACCTACAAACCTGTAGGTCTTTGGAGTGTGGGAGGAAAATAAAGATCCCGGAGTAAACCCACACAGTTACGAGGAGAACATACAAGCTCCATACAGACAGCACCCGTAGTCGGGATCGAACCCGGGTCTCTGGCACTGCAAGCGCTGTGAGAAAGCAACTCTACCTCTGTGCCACCTTAATCTTCCTTATACTAAAAGCACGCCTTCTTCAAAACGTAATTCTCTACTAGCCTGTCCAAGTACTTCTGATTTCCCAGGAACCCTCAGCCTCTTACCATTGTTCATTCAATAGCAACACTCACCAACAGCTGGAGAAGTTTGTTTGTGGTTTGTTGCATCCCTTCAAGAGTTGCAGAGATCACAGCAGTTATACTAAACACTGTTATCTTCAAGAACTTGTAAAACATCAAAAGGAAGACACACTGGAAGCTGATAATTGCAGCATTGCACAGGGAATCCCAATTCTTCTGTTGTGAACTTTGCACCTTAGAAATTGAATTTCACCTTTCTCGTAATGAACCAAACCCTCACTGCATTTTGACTTCATGCCAAATCAAGTTCCCTGCAAACAAAATTGCCCTGAAAGTCATTTGAGACAGTGGCAGAGTTATCCATGGTGTGCTTCAGCTAGACGAGTGCATTTCTCCACAGGGCCAGGCACAAAATAGCCCAGCTTGTGACACTTGATTGTGCAGCACAGATGAGCACCAGGTCTTAAAAGCACAAAAGCCATTATCTAGCAGAAGCACAAATTATGTCTCCCATGGAGGAAGTTGTAAGGGAGTTACAGAGAATAACGTTATTTACAGACAGGTTCATAGAAGTCCCAGCAGGTGAGATACCAGTGAGGAGACTGCTGGATCTTCGGTTTCGGTGGACTGCGGTGGGTGGAGCAGGAGATCACCAGGCCAGTCTCTAGAAGCTTCCAATGTTCCCTCCTGTAATGGCAACAATTCCTGCGGCGTGAAGACATGACGGAAGAAATTTCATGAACCATGTAAACAGCCTGGAAGTTTGTGAACATTATCTTTCCAGCCTCCAAAATCTCTCCAATGCCGTGAGGGCAACCTTAAAAATAAACCACAAGATTCATTAGCACAAGGGAACACAAGAAAGTGCAGATGCAGGAAGATGCTGAGGCAAAATATATATATACTTATGGAAGAACTCAGTGAGTTAAGCAGAATCTGCGGAGGAAAAGAGATGGTCGACGTTTCCAATCATGTCCCTGCATCGGGATTGATTAGCAATAGTTTCCAAACTCTGTGGGCTCCCTCATGTAAATGCAACGCCGTTCAAGAACAGTGAGAGCTAGAGATTGAACATCTCGTATACATTCCAGGAAATCCTCTTCCTCAGCGCAGTTACCAATTTGGTTGGCCCAATCTATCATGAGTGACTTTCATCTACATATAGATTGGGCCAACCAAACAGCACTGAGGAGGAGGATTTCCTGGAATGTATGCGGGATGTTTTTTTAAAACCAATATATAGAGGAACTGACTAGAGGACAGGCCATCCTAGACCGGGTATCGTGTAATGAGGAAGGATTGGTTAGCGATCATGTTGTGCAAAGCCTCTTGGGCAACAGTGACCATAATATGGTGGAATTCTGCATTAGGATGGAGAGACTAAGGTCCTGAACTTAAAGAAAAGTGACTTTGAAGGCATGAGATGGGAAATGGCTAGGATAGACTGGAAAATTATACTTAAAGGGCTAACGGTGGAGATGCAGTGGCAAAGATTTAAAGACTGTATGGATGAACGCCAAAAATTGTTCATTCCTGTCTGGTGAAAAAATAAAACAGGAAAGCGGTCCAACCATGGCTAATGAGGGAAATTAAGGAAGAGGCTATAAATTGGGCGGATAAGCAGCAAATCAGAGGACTGGGAGAAATTTAGAACTCAACAGAGGAGGAGAAGGGGTTAATTAAGAGGGGGAAAAAAGCTTGCGGGCAATATAAAAACTGATTGTAAGTGCTCCTTTAGATATGTAAAAAGGAAAAGATTAGTGGACAAATGTAGGTCCCTTGCAGTCAGAGACAGGTGAATTTATAATGGGAAACAAGGAAATGGCAGAATGGTTAAATTAGTACTTTGGTTCTGTTTTCACAAACAATCTCCCATAAATACTAGGGGACCGAGGATCTAATGGGAGGGAGGAACTGAACGGAATCCACATTAGTCAGGAAAAGGTGTTAGGTAAACTGTTTGTGTAGACTTCTAGTTGCAGTTGCATTTGCTATTACCGATATTCCACAGACCTCACTACACAATGTCTTGTGCAAAATCTAATGATAGGTTTAGATCTTTATTACTACATATATTTCATTTCGTTATTGCGAAGAGTGGAGCAGGTTTTAAGCAAACAGTTCCGCCATGATGAGTAGGTGTCTCAGTCAGGCACTTGCATTTGTTAAGGTTAATGGTCGTTTTGGCTCAAAACTATTTTTGCTGCTGACATTACTGAAAATCCAACTCCCCAGGAGCAGGTCGTACTAAATGGGAGCAGCACTCTGAGTATCACAGAGGAAGCAGCGCTGAATTCACTGGAGCATTGATTCTGAAATGTCTCCAGTGGCAATTTGCTGAGCTTGGTTCTGAGGGAGGTATCTGAAGAAATGTCAACGAGCACCTCTAATGGCTTTGATGGGGCAGTGAAGTAATTTAGCTTTCAATATTTAATACATGCACTCAAATTACACTCTGCGGCTGAGGCACAGCTCACGTCCAGCATGGCAAAAGCAACTTTCAATGAGCTGAGTCTTTAGAGATAATGTTGACCATGCTTTTTGCTCTTCACTGTTCTCTGGGCCCTAATGGGTGAACTCGGTGAAGAGAATTCTTTATCATCATATTTCTATTATTTTTAATTATTTTCAAATTAAACATTTATCATCATTGGTAGTAATTGCAAAAGGGGCTTCCCACAGGTGCTGAGCATGTGATGTGCAAACTGTGAGTCCTGGAGGTAGTCAGCCGGTCAGGCATCATCTGAGGTGAGAGAGAGTCACAGTTACATTTCCAGCCATGATCAGGTGTAGTGGTGGAAAATGGCAAACCCTGAACATTAATTGCAGCTATCGCTGCTGATGCCGCTGACCTGCTGAGTATTCCAGTAGTTCATAGTATTTATTAGGAATGAATTACGTTCATTAGCCCTGCTTAAAGCAACTTGTCCAATCAATTGCCATGGGTTAGACCATCGCACAAAACAAATGTGTCATAATGCAGACGTTCCTTGCAAATGCATGAAGGCCATAAACAACCAGGCAATCAATGAAATCTTCAGCTGAAGTGTAATGTGGACAGAAGTCAAATAACTACATTGAGTGGTGTGTTCATCATAGTGTCTGTGAGGAGTGTGTTCACCAGTGTCAGTGTGGGGTGAGTTCACCGCAGTGCGTGTAAACAGTGGATTCACCACTGTGCCAGTGAATAGTGAATCACTGCCACCTCTGCCCATGATGCCGTGGTTGAAACCTGAAGGGTGACATCTGGAAAGCAATGTGGGAGCATGGCAGCTGGGAAGTGACATATCCGGTTTTTGACACTTTGGAATGAGATCGCTTAGAAATGAGTTTTATTTGTTTTTTTAAATTTCGCAGATCAGGCAAAGGCTCAGCTGGGAGAACTCCAATGTTACTTCTTCTGTTAACACCACCTAAACAAGCTTTAAACCTTATAAGAGAAAAATTATAATATTTTCTCTTGCCAAAAAACATCCCAGCCAAAAGAGCTTTTCTTTTAGAACACCAAGTTCTATACATGGTATAAAAGTGTTAGAGAAGGAACTGCAGGTGCTGGGAAATCGAGGGTCTGAAGAAGGGTTTTGGCCCGAAACGTCGTCTATCTCCTTCGCTCCATAGATGCTGCTGCACCCGCTGAGTTTCTCCAGCATTTTGTGTACCCTCTATACATGGTATATATGGATGGGCCGTGGATGTGGACTAGGAACGGGGCCGGAGGCCTTTATCGAAGCGCCACGGTCTCAATGCCTCCTGGATCGCCACATAGAAGCCGGGTCGGGGCCTTGCGGATCGGAAGGAGGAGCCGGGCCTCGCGGGTCGGAGTCCAGGTTGGCGGAGCGACCGCGGTGCCCGCTGCTGGGGCCCGGGTCGGCAACACGGAGGCGTGACGTGGGGCGCCGACAGCGGTGAGGCCTCCGCGGCGGTGAAGTCATGCCTCGGGGGTCGACCCGTGGTTGATGGTTGATGAGAGCATGGAGGAACCGTTGTGAAGGGGGAGGGGAGAACCCAGCATGGTAACACTCTGTGAGGGAGGTGGTGGGAGAACAATGGACAATTGGTGAGGGTGGGAGAACAAAGGGCAATGGGGGACCCAGCGTGGGGAAACCGCTGTGGGGGGGGGGAGGTAGAACAAAAGTGGGAGCCAGCGTGCTTTGTAACTTTGTCAGCGCCGTAGGTGACTGCTATTTGTATAGATTGGGTACGCAGAACATAATTTCACTGTGCCTAGTCACATGTGACAATAAAGCATTCCATTCCAAGTTCTGTGCAACATAGTTCCAGTTGATTAGCCTAATTTGCGTGCCAAGGACACGTAAGTGGGACAGGCCCTTTACAGAGCAAGTGGTGGCAATAACAAACATTAAAGGCCTGGATATAGGGGATGTCGGGAGTCTTAAGACCAGTGGTCATGGCTTCAGAATTAAAGGACGTTCTTGTAGGAAGGAGATGAGGAGGAATTTCTTTAGTCAGGGTGGTGAATCTGTGGAATTCATTGCCACAGAAGGCTGTGAAGGCCAAGTCAATGGATAAAGGTAGAGTTAGATAGAGTCAGATAGATTCTTGATTAGTACAGGTGTCAGGGGTTAAGGGGAGTAGGCAGGAGAATGGGGTTAGGAGGGAAAGATAGCACAGCCATGATTGAATGGCAGAGTGGACTCGATGGGCCAAATGGCCTAATTCTTCTCCTATCACGTATGAAAATGAATATTTGGAAGTGCAAAAAAAGGCTTTGATCTGCTTTCATTGGGTGCCTGACATCCTAGTATTATTGCACACTTGTTGAGGAAAGCAGGTTTAGACATTTGCTGAGTATCAGAATCAGCCAGATGGACCAGGGAGCAGTGGAGAAGGTAGAATGCGATTACCCAGGAATGGATCGTTTAACTCCAGTCAGAAATCAGATATTTCCAGCCCCCAGGAAATATAAGAAATCCAGACTGAGCTTCCATGCATGGGTGGAAAGGCTCGGAAGAATGTATAACAAAGAACTGCAGGTGCTGGTTTATCAAAGAAAGGCACAAAATACTGGAGTAACTCAGCGGGTCAGGCAGTATCTCTGGGGAACATGAAGAGGTGATGTTTCAGGTCGAGACCCTTCTTCAGGTGTCTGATAACAGTGGGGAGCAAGTTCTTGAATCTAGTGGTATATGCTTTCAAGATTTAATATATTCTATGAAAGAAAGAGGAGAAGAGAGAATGACCTCAGTCTGAGCGATAATGTTATCTGCTTTCCCAAAGCAGATTGAAGTGGGTCGATGGGGGAGCCTGATTTGCATGATGGACTAGGTTGCATCCACAACTCTCTGCATTATCTTGTGGTGTTGGGCAAAGCAATTGCTATATCAAGCTGTGATACAACCTGATAGGATGCACTCCACTATGCTTCTGTAGAAATGTATAAGATTAATCCGAGACGTGCTGAATTTCCTTAGACATCTGGCGAAGTAAGGGCCTTCTTGGCCATGGCACCAATGTGGTTGGACTAGGTCAATTTGTTGGTGATATTTACACCAAGGAATGTGAATCTCTCAACCTTGTCCACTTCAGCACCATTGTTGCAGACTGGGATGTGTACACCACCCTGCTTCCTTAAGGCGATGACAGCTCCTTTGTTTTGCTTATATTGAGGTAGAATTTGTTATCTTGACACCATGCTGGTAAACTCATTATCTCATTTGTGTCCTTCGTCTCATCATTGTTTGAGATCGAGCCAGAAATTTAATTCCAGATTTGCAATGATGGAGTTGTAGTCAGAGCTGTAGTTTCTGACTAGAAGTCTGACATTGACATCTTTGTCATCCAGATGTTCCAGGGATGACTGTCGAGCAAGGTGATAACATCTGTCATGGCCCTGTGGCAGCAACAGGTGAATTGCAGTGGGTCCTATGTTGTGTGGGAGCCTAGAGCTGAAATATGATATGACCAACCTCTCAAAGCACTTTATGATGATGGATTTCAGATTCACTCGTCTTTAATGCACACTACTTCAATTTTTAGTCTAGGGCTTAGGTTAGTTTTGTTTAGAGATATAATGCAGAAACAGGTCTTTTGGCCCACCGGTTCTGCGCTAACCTGCGATCCCCGCATATTAACACTATCCCACACCCACTCGGGACAAGTTATACATTTACCAAGCCAATTAACCTACAAATCTGTACGCCTTTGGAGTGCGGGAGGAAACCGAAGATCTCGGAGAAAACCCACATGGTCACGGGGTGAACGTACAAACTCCGTACAGGCAGCACCCGTATTCGGGATCTAAGCCAGGCCTCTGGCGCTGCATTCGCTATAAGGCATCACCATGTTGCCCGGCACTGGGATGACAGCGGTCTTCGTAAAGCAGGTGGGAACTATAAATTGGAGTAAGGAGAAGTTAAACACGTCTGTGAATTACTGTCAGCTGATCCGTGCAGGTTTTGAGGAAGCAGCCAGGGACTTCATCAGGGCCTGTCGCCTTTCATGGGTTCACTCTCCTGAGATGAAGTGATGTTCTTCGTGATGAAGCTGATCTGACATCTGCGACAGTGAACATGGGGACAGATGTACCCGAGGTTGTTGTGCCATGTGATGTGATGTGATGTCACTGTTCAAAACAAGCATATTGGGGAGGAATGAGTTTATACTAGCGATAACGTCTGACTTTACTTTGTAACCTGTCACACAATGCAAGTCTTACCACAATTGACAGGTGTCTGTGCAATTATTCTAGGACTCTAGGTTGGTTCATAATTGTCATTGTCATAGAGAGTGATACAGCGTGGAGACAGGCCCTTCAGCCCAACTTGCCCACACCGGCCAACATGTCCCAGCTGCACTAGTCCCACTGCCCACATTTGGCACACAACCCTCCAAACCTGTCCTATCCATGAATTTGGCGCATATCCCTCAAACCTGTCCTATCCATGAATTTGTCTCCTAGCATTTTTGATGTGTTTGCAAAGGTCATACATAAAATTCCTATGAAGGTCAGGGTAGTTTTACTCGAATACTACAGATTTGGAATTCACCAGTGAGTGCTCCTCATGGTTTCCAGTTGTGGAATACTCACACTGACTTCTTTGACACAAGGTCTCCTACATGCTTAGTGATGAAGTCTGTGATGTCAGTGTCATACTCATTTAGGTGAGTCACTGAGTGCGTGAATAAGGACCAGTCCACCAACTCAAAGCAGTCACCGGATCTGTGAAGCAGTTTGGGATATTTCATTACAATGAAGGTTTTAACTTAATACTGTTTATGATTGTGGTTGTTCACAAAGTTCGACAAAGACACGATACATTTCTTCAGCACACTTTCATTCTTTCTGGCGTCACCAGTAAGGTAATTTTTCCCTTCTTAAAATCTTACTTTCAATCATGTCCTTGAAGTGCATCAGGAATGCAAGTGGCATTTGCAATTATCACCTTTGGACTTCAATCACTGAACTTCTTGCAAATCTCCATCCACATCCTTTGCATGGCTAGCCCTGGGTTAATGTATTCACCGGCCAATTTACATATCGTCTGCATTCATAAAGTATTCATCGTTGTCTGAGCCAATTGAAACAGTTGTCCTGCTTTTCAGAAAATCTTCCCAGAAGACAGTCAAGGCCACAGCCACGACCACTAAACGGGTTTGCTGCTTAATATGTGCGGCCACATCTTCAGACTTCAGACGGCCTGTAGGTGATGTTATCTTACTGACAGGTTTAATGTTTAATTCAGCATTCATTGCAGCTGTTATCGCAGTTTGAGTTAAGGAAGATTGGTACATGTGTAGCAAAGTGGAACATCGTGGATTAGGGTGTAGGATGGAGCTAGGAACTAGAAGGCTTGATCATGGACAGGATCTGCGGCGAGTGAAGGACATTGGAATAACTCAGCAGGTCAGGCAGCATCTCTGGACAACATGGATAGGTGACATTTCCGCCGAGATCCTTTTACATCTTGTAATATTAACGGTCCCACAGATTATGTCCTGTCCTGCCATTGCTCGTCATTTAAGAGCTAATCCAGTATTTTTCTGGGAATTCCAACTATTTCCACTTTAAATATAACTCGGGACTTTGCGAATCCCAATTATAACTGTTTAATCTATTGCTGTGACTTTCCATGATTATGGGAATTAAATTATGGGAATTAATGGGAATCCAGATTATGGGAATTAAAGACAAATTTTCTGGGCACTGCTGCGAGCAATCTGACAGAAAAACTCATAATTATAAAGCCATATTTTTTTTCATTTTTCTTTGAATAGTTTTATTTAAAAGCTACATAAAAGTTTGATATTAAATACTGAATGAGTGAAGCATTCGGAGCATGAGGCCATGTAATGAAGTCTTCAGAAATGTATCTGTTCATGGCCATTTTACGCCACGATATTTGGATTGCAACAGTGATTGTACTTCATTAGTAATGCATTGACCCTACAACACACTAGAACGGCTGGGGCCTGTACGTAAACGTGTATCCATTGTGAACCCAGGAAATGAAAGCAGGACTGCAGCGAGGCACAGAGGGTGGAACAGTGGTGCAGTGGTAGAGCTGCTGCCTCACAGCGCCAGAGACCAGGGTTCAATCCTGACTGTGCATTCTCCCTGTGACCCATGTGGGTTTTCTCCGGGTGCTCCAGTTTCTTCCCGCATTCCTGAGACGTGCAGGTTTTTGTAGGCTAATTGGCTTCTGTAAATTACCCTTAGAGCCTACGATGCAGAAGTGGGATAACATTGAAGTGGTGTACGGGAGATCGATTGTCGGCGTGGCTGAAGGGCCTGTTTCCGTGCTGTATCTCTAAACTCATATTACTAATATTTAAACAGAGATCTTTTTTAAAGGAAGTGCTTGTGGAGTGTTTCATATCTCTGGCAGTGTTGAAGCTGTAATCTTCGGACATTTACATACATGGGCTGAGGAGCTCAGTATTGAGGTTGGCAATTTTGGATAGGGTACAAAACCACAGACTCTCTTCTCTCCCGGTGAATATAAAATATTTCACAGCAGGAAAGCCTTCCATGTATCCTTGTCTGATGTTTCCTATAACTGACACTTAAAGCAGATCACCTGGTTATTTACCTTCAATGCACTATGGCTTTGCTGCATACAGTTTGCCACAACAACAGTGACAACAGTTCAAAAGTATTTCATTGGTTATAGAAGCCCACAGAAGATTTCAAGGTCATAAGAGGTACTAGATGAAAGCAAGTTCTTCATTTTCCCTTCTTGTTATGGAAGCTCAGAGATGCGGTTGTTATAAGATTACAACCTACACTCGTTCTTTCATGATCAAATCTGTAGCCATCATATAACCCATAATTTCAACTGAGTTTGCTTGCTAACTCTGAACTGGATAAGTGGACTGCTTTGTTCATCTCAAAGCTCTTCCATTCAATGGTTTCTCCTGCATCAAAAGAAACATATGCCATTTGATGGTTAATAACAACTGGTGACTCAAAAGATCTGGGACATTTGGCAAAGTTAAACTGCAACAACCTTGCGATGTTGTCAGTATTTTTCATCTGAATCCAGTGATCAAGAAAAACGAACACAAATTATCAAGAACAAAATTATGAGCCATCGTACATATGCCATAGTTTTATATTGCAACAGTGATGGCACGTCAGCAGTAAACAGTAGCCGACAACAGGTTAGAACATCTTTGGAGCGACTCAAAATGCTCATTAAAAGTATGATACGCAGGCAACTAATTTGTGCTTTGGACATAGATCTTCCATTGGAGGTCATGGGTCACAGGCATGACAGGGAGATCAAGAGAAGATCAGATGTAAGAGTAACTGTTTTAGGGTAGAGCTGGAATCTGAAGAGGGAGAGTGGGGCATGAAGAACATTTGCTCTGTGGTGTGGGTCCCTATGTTTTAGGAGAGCATCCAAGCAAAGAGCTTCAAAGCCCTTCAAAGGGCCGTTCCCTTTTAACGTGCAGAAGCAGACCTTGTTTGACGTGGAGATAGACAAGATTTATCCGTGCAAGTGATGCCCAACTAGGATGTTGTTGTGTATGTCCGTATGCCTCTGGCAGCCACAGGGAATGTTGATCAAATTCAATGCCATCAGCGACTTGCAGAGTGGGTTTTCGGCTGAATTCCTTTGCTTCTCCGACAAAACAAGGTCCAGCATTGCACGTTCAGAAATATGAATTAGAAACTATTGTCAATAATTTTAGTGAATGTTACACGGGAACAGGTTCAAGGATCTTGTCTTAGTAGGTACTTGTCTTAGTATGCGCGGGGTCCAGTTTATAGCAGCACATTTCTTTCTCTCTCTCTCTCTCTCTCTCTCTCTCTCTCTCTCTCTCTCTCTCTCTCTCTCCCCTCCCTCTCCCCCTCCCTCTCTCTCATTCCCTTTCCCTGCCCCTCTATCTCAGGGGGGGGGGGGGGGGTTGAGGGGGGAGTGGTGGAGTGAGGGGTGGGGGGGGGGGGGGGGGGTGGGGGGGGGGGAGGGGGTTGGGGGGGGGGTCGATGTGGGACGGGGGGGGGGGGGGCCTGGGGTGGGGAGGGGGGTGGCTCTGGGTGGGGGGGAGTGGGGGGCGGGTGGGGGAGGGGTGGTCTTCAGAGGGGGATGGGCGAGGGGGGGGGGGGGGGGGGGGGGGGGAGGGGGGGGTCTGTGGTGGGGAGAGGGGGGGGGTGGGGGAGGGGGGGGGGGGGGGGGGGGGGGGGTGTTGGGGGGGGGGGTCGGGGGGGTAGGAGGGGGGGGGGGGGGATGCGAGGGAGCTGGGGATGGGGGTGGGGGGGGGTGGGAGGGGGGGCTCTGGTGGGGGGGGGGGGGGGGTGGGTGGGGATCTGGGGGGGGGGTGGGGGGGTGGGTGGGGGGGGGGTGGAAGGGGTGGGCTGGGGGGGTTGGGGGTGTCGGGAGGGGGGGGTGGTGTGGGGGAGGGGGTGGGTTTTGGTGGGTTGGGGTGGGGGGTTGTTGTGGGTGGGGGTGTTGGGTGGTGTTGTGGAATGTGGGTGTGGTGGGGGGTGGTTTGGGTGTTGGGGGTGGGGGAGGGGGGGGGTGGGTGGATGGTGGTGGGGTGGCAGGGGGGGTGGGTGGTGCGCAAGGGTGTGCGGGGGGGGTGTGGGGGGGGTGTGGGGTGTCTGGGGTTGGGTGGGGGATAGTGTGGTTGTGTGGGTTCGGGTTTGGGGGGTCTGGGGGGGGTGGTGGGGGGGTGGAGTTGGGAGGGGGGGTGTTTGGGTTGGGGGGGGCTCTGGTGGGGGGGGGTGGGGAGGTGGAGGGGGGTGGTTGGGGGGCAGGTGGTGGGGGGTGGGGGGCGTGTGGGGGGGGGGGGGGGGGTGGGTGGGGTTGGGGATGGGTGGGGGCGGGGGGTGGGGGGGGGGGGGGGGGGGTGGGGGGGGGGGAGGGGTGGTTGGGGGGGGTGCGGGGGGGGTGGTGGGGGGGGGGGAGGGGGGGGGGGGGGGGGGTGGGGGGTGGGTGTTGGGGGGTGGGGGGGGGGGGTGGGTGTGGGGGGGGGGGGTGAGGGGGGGGGGGCGGGGGGGGTGGGGGGGGGGGGGTGGGCTTGGTGGGGGGTGGGGTGGGGGGGGGGGTTTGGGGGGGGGGGGGGGGGGTGGGGGGGGGGGGAGGTGGGGGGTGGGGGGGGGGCTCTGCTGGGGGGGGTGGGACGGGGGGGGGGGGGGGGGGGGGCGGGGGGGGTCTGGGGAGGGGGGGGGGGGGGTGGGGGGCGGGGGGGGGCGTGGGGGGGGGGGGGTGGGGGAGGGGGGGGGGGGGGGGGGGGGGGCGGGCGGACTGGGGAGGGGGTGTGGGGGGGGGGGGTGTGGGGGGGGAGGGGGGGGGGGGAGGTGGGGGGGGAGGGGGAGGGGGGGTGGTGGGGGGGCGTCTGGGGGGGGGTGTGGGGGCTGGGGGGGGGGCTGGGGGAGGGGGAGTGGGGGGGGGTGGACTGGGGGGGGGGGGGGGGGGGGGG